>JANHGN010018388.1:39303-65841 GCA_024605025.1 Megaceryle maxima
ATCATTTTTGTGGCCTCCTGTGGCCCCTCTCCAACAGGTCCATGTCTTTCCTGTGCTGAGGACTCCAGAGCTGGATGCTCTCCCCATGTTTCCCTGGACTACGAGATGGCTTTTTAAGATTCACTGTCTGAGATGGGTGTATATATAGCAAGACCTTTTCAGTGTGTCTAGGGGTACTTGAAATGTTGTTAGGGAACTGGTGTTCTCCTGCAGGAACTACTGTAGCCAAAAATACTTATGGAACTTCTTGTTGACTTTTGTATGGCACGTGCAACGTACCCATGTTAGACTCCGTGTTGCTTGGCTGTATTATTCAGCATGTGGAAGCACCTGAATAATGAGCTATTCAAAACACTGAAGGAGAAAAGGACAACTGTGTGGGCAACATTGGTATGAGAAGCACACAGCCCTGCCTACACAGCATTTCACCTCTTCTGCTGCTGCTCTGCAGACAGACCTTTCATGAGCCCATCTTTCTGAAACAAGATATCCCTCCCATATACAGCTATAGTTATATAAGCCCTGGCACCCCAGTACAAAGAAAAAGTGTTTTTTATAATGCCATTTAAAACTTGTGAAGCAGACAGGAATGTTTCTCTGTCCAGGTACAAATTCCCAGGCACTTCCCTTTACCTGTGCTGTAATTACAGCTTTAAACTGTTGGTTTACTTTTCTGTCCCAAATGGTACGTAACCGAGATGGGCATATAAAATCAGATGCATTTTGGAAACCTGGTTTCTCTCCTCTGAGTAACTATCTGAACTTCTCCCTTGAAGAGCAAAGTCCAACGACAGGATTTAACTACAAGGTGGGGGACATACAGCAATTTGACTACTGCCCTCAAAGTCTCTTCTCTTCCTTCTGCAGTACAGCAACTGCCAAGTCACAGAAATTCAGCCCCCATCTCCTCTTATAGCTGGGTTGTCCACAACCACATAGATATTTGTGCTCTACTGCTGAATGAATTTGCCCACAGCGTATATCCAGATGATGGGCAGAGGGAGAGGAGCCCCTCTGGTGGGTAGACTCTCACTGGAGAAGTATCTCCTTCTAAATCATCTACCTTGTAGCTGTGCTGTGGTCCTGATAGTAAAATCTGGGCATTTATTTCCTTCTAGTGAGACCTTCTCTTTCATGCTGACTGGGGAAGATGGGAGCCGGCGGTTTGGTTATTGCAGGAGGCTGTTGGTAAGTATGGCATCTTCACCTCAAAATGCAGAATTCTATTAAAAAAATATCTCAAAACTGTAGTCTGAACTTTGAGGGCATCTCTCGTGGTTTTAAAAGAAAATGGAGGTACTCATTCTGAAATCTGGAAATGTAAGGAGCTTGAGTAAAACAAACATTTGTAATGTCTGTCTCAATCAGGTCCCCAGCCCTGTGGGAAATCCATAAGAATGTGGAAAGTTTCTTGTGTGAGCACTTACTTTTAAAATTCTTTATATTACGTGCTTTCAAGCAGAATCAGAAACACTACAACACTGCAAACCAAGGCAAATGTGCTATTTCTAAACATTTATGAGTAATGTTTATCTCTTGGACAGCTGCTTACATCTCCAGAGTGCTCTGCCAGCCCTGCCTAATCATCTGCAGCAGGTCCGTGATGTAGGTAAATAAGCCACCCTGTCTAGCAGGAGGGCAGCCATGGTGGAGAACATGCCACCAGCACCATTCGCTCAGGACCACGAGATAAGCCGGTGCCTGTACCGGGACGTCTTGGTTCTCAGGCTCTTACTCAGTCCTCGTGACGGGGCAGAGCAGGGGAGAGAGGAAACAGCACAAAGGCTTGCAAAGTGTATCAAAGCAGGTGAAGCACAGCACAAAGAAGGATTTTTCTGTCCATTCTGTGGACCTGGCTGGATGGCAGCAAAGCATAAAGCCGGTGGTTGTTCCTGCACTAGCCTGTGCTCACCGCCTCTCGGGTAGGGTTGGAGCTGTTGCAGGTGACTAGGTGGGGACCCATGGCTCCTGTCCTGTTCACATGACAGTTGCCTACGCTTGGTTGGAGAGCTTACATGGGTACTGGATGCTGCAGAGCCTTTTGTGTACTCTGTGCAAAATGAACGTCTGCAGCAGCATTGCAGACTTGTAACTAAGAGAGCCCTAAGAGAAAGGGATGCTGGCACCTTCCTCTCCCTTCCCTCTTGGGCACAAATTCCCATCTTTCCAAGCAGGGAGCACCTCCCTTCAGTAGCTTTCAGCAGCTTCCAGTAGACAGAGCAACTGGCTGTTGTTAGAAGTGCACCCTCCACCCTGCATTCTGCCTGCTCCTACCCTGCTCTTTGTCACTGGGAAAGCTCCCTGTCGTGCAGACAGCAAGATGTTCTGTCTGGGAGGTATTGCTGTGTGTGGTTCCTCTATTTGTAAGAAGTTTTGTTTAAAATAACATAACAGAAAACTTGTTTATCAATTCTGTGGGCTGTGTTAGCATCCCAGAGACTTGCTCGCTCTGTACAACCCAGTGGGTAAGCGTGGGCCACAGTGAGGTTTATACGTGGAGAGGAAATGTCAATGGAGGCTTGTGGTGCAGTAATTCTAGGGCTGGTCAGAGGGTGATTCAGAGATAGATAAATGGAGCACTTAGAAGGTATCCTTCCTGGTGTAAATAAGCATACAACATGTAGGGCAGCACTACAATTCAATTACTTTTTTATGTGTTGTTATTTAAAAGGATAATAAGGTCTATCTGGGGGAAAAAAAAAACCCCAAAACCAAACAACACAAAACCTCATAAAATGTTGGCTAGAATTAAATTAGGGAATGTTTTCACTCTACCAGGTACAGGTGGTTTAAGACTTTTATATTTCTGGGAATGTTAGCAAGTTTGAAATCACTCACAGAGCTTACATTTGTGAAATGCAAACCAGTTGATCCTGGACCAGGCTGAGACTGAAATCATCGCCATCAAAAAGGTGTATGCACAGAAATTGATTTGTCAGTGAAGGATTAACACAGGCTATTTTTACTCACTTAAGGCTCAGTGAAATCCACCCTCCACTAAAGGCAACATGAAAATAGAACGGTGACTTTCATAGAACCATCAGGGTTGGAAAAGACCTTTAGGATCATCAAGTCCAACCTTCATCCTAACATCTCTCTATCCATTAGACCAGAGCCTCAAGTGCCACATCTACTCATTTTTTAAACACCTTTCAGTCAGTGGTACAGCCTACCCAGCAGAGGACACCACTGTCCTGTACCAGCTAGTCCCTGTCTGGGGCAAATTCCCAACCCACAAGTTCTGTCACGTGCAATAACCATAACTTGGGAACAGCACACAGTTTCTGGCACACATGACGAAAGAGAAAGGTGAGGCCATACTGTGTAATACAGAACCATAAGAAAACCTGGAAATACTGTAAACTGCTCTGCTTCCAGACAGGCCAGCTGCTGTGAGGCTAATTCCTTCGACAGTATTGCCCAGCTGGCCTGGCAAGGGATGCACCCTGTGAGAGGTGTCTGACACCTTCTGGAGCATTTGACAGTCCTTGGCCTCGGGGCCCGTGACTGGCTGGCCCATCCAGCCCGATCCCGTGAGGATGGCTGTGTCTGCTGCAGAGCCTGGTGTTCCAATTCCTTTGTCTATGAAACAACTACATTTTTTCGGCCTTATTCTCCTTTGGCATGTTGTGATATGAACAAACTGCCTTTTCTTTTCTGCCTTCAGATTTCAAATTCTTCCAGATCTACTTTTTGGGGCGTGTGCTAAAACCCTGCCAGCACTACCCCAAGGGATACAGTGACAATTCTGTTCCATTTGTGCTGCAAATCCTGTACGCTATCCTCTTTAAATGTATTTATATTGTTTCGTTTCATTTTGGAACAGGATTAGAATGGAATGTAACCTATTATAGCACAGCACACAGCCTGCACTTCCGTGGACAGCATGAAGTTTCCCAGTTACATTTTGATGCCTCCCAGGCATCCTAGTGACTTGATGTGACAAGTATGCACTTTCATAGAAAACAAAATGGGCTAATACATAGTAGAGGTGTTAACTCTCACTGCTACACCATTTTACTGCAAATAAGGCATTTTTCTTTAAAAACTCAGATTAATTTTCTTTTCCATGCTAATTGAACAATGCAACAATGATCTGAGCAGTCCCTGCTGAGGGCTTGGCCTCGCCTGGCTGGTCGCAGCGCTCGCCAGTGGACACTACGATGCTTCCAGTGCTATGCACTGGGCTGGGCAGAAGGGAGAAGGGGAGCACAGGGACAGCAGGAGCACACAGTGGGGAGGGACAGAGGTGAAGCTGCTGTAATCCGAGTGTATTTTGTAAAATACAGATTTCTAATTTGGTTTACTGTGTAATTTCACTTTACTAATGACCTTTCTAAAGGGTGTGACTGAAGTCTTAGCTCTTCTCTGCCCGTGCAACTCCATAAGCTCATGCCCAGTAAGGGCACCGTGGATATACAGTGATCACAGTGGTGAAAGCAGAGACCTTCTTGGCAGGTTTTTGCTGACAGAGCCTCAGCTGCAGAACCCCCTAGTACTGGGAAATCTGCAAAACTTTCCTTACTGGGAGGTCATGAAAGGTCTCTGCAGCCCAGGAAAAGGTGTAGACAGCCAGGGAGGCAGCAGGCCTGTATCTCTGGGAGATGCTGGGATCTAGTGCAGCTTCTTGGCAGCTTGGGCTGTCAGTGGCCTTAGGGCTGCCCCTGTCCCTAGGGGCAGTCACGGCACGTAAGCTGCTGGTTTGTGGGATCTTGACAAGCATCTTGGGCTTTACTGCCACTGAGGTGCTGCAGATGCTGAGAGGTACTAGCTCTAGCTAGCGGGGCAATACTGGAGTCTAAGATACTGCATCCTCAAAACAACGTTCTGCAGTTTGTTGCCGCTGCTGGCAGCTGGTTGATGGGAACGGTAGGAGATGCATAATGCTATGGCAGGGGCATCTGAGACAGACTCAGTTCTCAGAGCAAGAAGCCTGACAATGTCAGGATTTCTTAGCTGGTAACTTTGTACTTGCAGAAATAAGATGAAAGCTTGCAGGATCTGTTTTACCCTATCCTACCTCTCTCTTCCCTCTCACACGAAAAATGCTCCTCCAGCACTTTTCTAGGCTAAGACAATCCACCCCAGGAGCCAGTGGAGGAGCAGGTGCCTGAACATGAAGTGTGTACTTTAAAACACAAAACCCAGTCATTAGGTGGGACTAGTTCATCCTGCATTTGCAGGAGCAGGAGAAGGGATTTTGTTACACTGTGAAAGCAGCTTTTGTGGGATGCATCTAATGTTTATGGAGCGGAAAAAAGCTGCCTGGGAAACCTCTTCTTCCCCTTGCCACCCTCCTTCCATCCTGCTCTTCCCCAAGTACCTTTGACAGCCCTGTGCAGGTTGGGTGCACTGGCATTAAAAGTTCACATTTCACATATACCACGAAGACTTTAAGACAAGCTTTTGGATTTAAAAGACCCACAGTTTCCTCACAGTCCGAATTTGGATTGGCCCTAACAAGGAGTGAAGAGCGGCCACAGAAGCTGGCTTGTGACTGATGTGTTCACTTTGGACTCCCAACGTTTGAGTTGCTCCGATTCCTGACACCATTAAGGAACATCTCTGTTTCTGGATGCGTGGGCTTGCTGGTGAGGCGAGGGCTTGTGTGGCCACGAGGATGTCATTGCATTAGGCTTAAGAGAGTGGTGATCCGGGCTGATGCGAGAACCTGATTTCTGCAGACCTGCTTTTCAAAAGTCTCTGTATTTGTAGGTCTGTTGTTGTTTAAATTAAGCCATCAGAAAACCAAGCAGATTTCCCAAGGAGGACCTTGCTGGGTTTTCAGTATGTCTCTCTCTTTCTGTCTCTCTTTCTGCCGAGCCTTATCTAGTCTATGCAGAAATACATTAGTGGGAGGCATCTTCTCTATCTTCTCGATGTTATCCCTTCAAGCAACATAGCCCAGTAGCCTGTGTGTGGCTCTGATGTAACTGAGAGGGAGAAACATGCTGGGAGGTTATTCAGGAATACCATGTTTCCTTGTTTAAAGTTTGGCTGGAATCTGCATCTGTTATTGTTCCAAGATAAAGGCCAGCCCTAGAGCCAGGTACGACTACAACAGTGCCCTTTGCACTCTCCTGGAATAAACATTATGTAACGCGTGTGTGAGAATGGCATTTGCATTGTCATTTAGAGTTCAGTATTTGTATGTGCTCGATCTGTTACACGATCCTTGCTGTAATTACAGCTAATTGCAATTGAAGCATGTACAGTTCCACTCTAAAGGGGAGCCCAGGATGTCGGAGGCTTGTGCAGGTGCTTTGCGAAGGCAGCTTCCTTCAGACAGCTCCGCTGCTGCCGTGCGTTTCTGGTGGGGCTTTTTCACCTGGCCCTGGGGCAGCTCTTATTGCTTCCTCTGCTTTTTCTGAATAATAATTCTAGGGAATTATTTGGAAGAACTCGGGTGAGATGCCCTGCCCCATTTTGGGGGAGGAAGGAGCGCAGCCCTTGCGGAGTTTTCAGGTTGATGCTAGTCTGTTTCTTACTGCACTCCTGCTTCTTTGAGATGGCAGGCAGGGCTGTGGTGCACCTTTCTCTTCCTTGCTGCAGAGGGGGAAAAAAAATGTTGTGTTTGGTCCCCACTACTTTGGTTCCCCTTATGTCAGCATGCTGGGATTAGCATTCCCCAGTTATTTCTGGGGCTGGGAAACCAGGAGCTTTCCTGACACCCCACAGCCTCCCCAGTAACTTAAAGTAGCCAAACCACTGAGCTATGCTGTGAATGGCTGGTGAGTATGCACAGTGCAGGGACAGCCTGCCTTGCTTTGGAGGCAGGCACGTGCAGTCTGTGAGAGACTCTCAGCACTGTACCAGACTGGGAGGAGATCTCTAAAGACTCCCTTAGATTTCAAGCACATGAGCAGGGAAGGTGTGCTTTGGAAGAGAAAAATGTCAGGCTTATTTTTTGGAGCAAAAGCCTCCTTTTTCTTCTGCCAAAGCAGGCTTTGGAGAGGGCTTTAGTCAGTAAACTTCAGATTAAACTCACTATAAAAAAAAAAAAAAAAAAGACTGTCTGAGCCACTTGTGGACCAGCCCTGATGCAGATCTCCGTTCCCCCATCTTGTAGCCAAATTCTTGTCACTTTATGTTCATCTTTTTGGGAAACTGTCTTGTTATCAGCAAAACTCATTAGCATTTTCATTTGTGATACTGGACTAAGGCTGAAAATATCCCGGGCTCCATGAAAACAAATGGAAAACAAATCAAAACCAAACCATCATCACTCTTCTTCCAGGAGGAATGCAGTGAATCAGGGCAGAGTCACTCGGATGCCTCTCAGCTGTGCTGCTTTACCACACAGCTTCTCTGAGCTGGACCTATCCACTGTGTGGAAGAGTGAGCCTTGGAGAACAGGACTCCAAGGCTTTGTAGCTACCTTGCAGAGCACAGTCTGCAACTTGGAAGCACTGTCTTCTGGGAAGAGAGGCGATGAAACCACTACTGTTGGTCAGACCCAGTGCCCGAGTCTCCCCTAGTGAGGAAAGATGAGTGCAGGCAGAGAAGGGAAGTGTCATGACCCATACATTGTTTTTCTGGGAAAGAAGCAAATTCTGGTGAGGCCACACCTTGAGTACTGGGCCCCTCAACACAAGAAAGACACTGAGTTGCTGGAGCAAGTTCACAGGAGGGCAGCCAAGCTGGTGAAGTGTCTGGAGAACAAGTCCTGTGAGGAGAGGCTGAGGGAACTGGGATTGTTTAGTTTGGAAGAGGCTGAGGAGAGACCTTATTGCTCTCTACAGCTACCTGAAGGGAGGTTGTAGTGAGGTGGGTGCGGCCTCTTCTCCCTAGTAAATAGCTAACAGGACCAGAGGAATGGCCTGAAGTTGCCCCAGGGGAGGTTTAGATTAGATATTAGGAAGAATTTCTTTACTGAAAAAGTAGTCGGGCACTGGAATGGGCTGCCCAGGGAGGTGTCACCAGGAGTCACCATCCCTGGAGGGGTCCAAAAACCGTGTAGATGAGGCACTTGAGGACGTGCTCTAGTGGGATGGTGAGGTGGGCTTTTTTGTGGGTTTTGGTTTGGTTTGTCATGTTGTGGGGGTTTTTCTGGTGTTTGTTTTGTTTTTTTTCTTTTTGTGTTGAGGGTTGGACGTGGTGATCCTGGAGATCTTTTCCAACCGTGACAATTCCATGATTCTGTAAAACACAATGAGCAGGTGTTTTAGTTCCAGCTTTGAGGTGTAAACTGATGGCCAAGGGGAGGTTATGTGAAGAGCTGCCAGTATCAGAGATTTGAGAAGTCCTGCCCCTCAGAATGACTGTGCCTGAGGCTTTGTCATTGCCTTTCACAGAGGATTTGTATCAATCTGGGAGGCTGTGCTATTTGCAGGAAGAAGTCTCTGCAGTAACAGAAAAGGATGCTCTACAGGATTAGCGCAAGGAGGGAAGAATCCCCGCGCTGAGACGCGTAGCCTTCGAGACATCTGAAACAATGATATTTCATAAAGCAAGCGCAAAGCAGTTATTGTTTCTGGTCTTATGGATGACCCAGGAATGTGATGTTTTTACTGGCACTCAGCGAGACAGCTCTCGGCTGGGAGCTCTCCAAGGCTCCTGGCAGGGCCTCGGCATTCCTGTGCATTCGACACAATGATTTTAACCAAAATCCCACATGCTTGATATAATCACTCTGTGCCTTTAGAAAGAGTTTTATACCTAATATGGACAAAAAGGGCTCTGCTTTCTCAGAGATGTGACGTGTAGTGAGCAGGTTTGGATCCAGAAATAGACTCATCTGTATTCACTTAGCTTTGGTATTTTTTCGCGGTCTTTATTATAACAGGCAGGCACCTGCCGACTGTCCAGGTCTAGATTGCAACACTCACATTTAAAAAGCACAGCTACCCCTCAGTTTTTCTTGATTGGCATCTGTGTGGCGTGTAAATGTCAGAAACACCATGGGCAAGTTAATCACTGTGTCAGCAGAGTCTAATGGTGAGACAAAGATGAAAATGCATCAGCCTTCTAGGTGGATACCAAGATGATGATCAGCCACGTTGGGTAAATGTGCAGGG
Source organism: Megaceryle maxima (assembly GCA_024605025.1). Lineage (NCBI taxonomy): Eukaryota > Metazoa > Chordata > Aves > Coraciiformes > Cerylidae > Megaceryle > Megaceryle maxima. The sequence goes on from JANHGN010018388.1 coordinate 48,321, forward strand.
GGGCAGAAGCTGGTGGATCCAGTGACCAAGCTCCTTTATCACAGAGCCGTTATTACTGGAGATGATTCTGTCACTGCTGCATATCGATAGTATGCAAAGTGATGCCAGGTGATTCTTTGACGGCCGGTTTTTGCTCCATGCAGCACAAGCACAGCTGACTCCATGAGATGCGAGGGAGTAGGCAGCCTCCCCCGGTGCCTCAGACCCTGTCTGCTGCTGGGGTACTGGGGTTTGCTGTCTACCTGCAGCCGCTCTGTGCCGTGATGGACATGGCAGCACCCGGACTTCCCTGCATTGTATCTTGGAACTGTAGGGGACTGCACCTGAAGTCAACAAGCTGCCTTGTTAAAATAATAGCCCCTAGGAAGGGTGTGCCTGCTGGTCTGGAGAAAATCAGTTGCAACTACACTAAACTGGAATTCTGCATCGCAGCCTATTGAAAATACAGTGGGAAGCTGCTACGCATAAGTGTCACTGCTGTCTGCACACAGGCAGAACAGCTCTCTGCTCTGAGGATCTTGCTCGTGAGGCCAGTTTAGATAATGTGCTCAGCATTGGCCTAATTCTGCCTCTTTTCCAGTAAATAAGCTGAATCCAGCCAGTGGTTGTACCCTTCTTTCACACACGGTGCCGATGGGCATTTCCCCCTCCGTGGCATAGGCAGGGCTGCAGAGTCCCCCGAGGGAATACACATCAGTCATGCCACGTGAAACCGTTCTCTGCTCGAGGAAATAGAGAAGGAAAGAGGATGGTTATAGAGGACAGTCTTTATAGGGTTGTTGGGGTTTTTTTCTCGGGGGGAGAGAGGGGAGCAGGGGGTAGGGAGGATGTGCATCATTGACTCACACTTTCCACTGTTTAAGTTATTTAACAGCTTGATGTTTCTTCATGCACTAATCTGAGAAAGTTGATGCTTTAGCTCATGCAGCTTGCCCTTGTTTAAGTCTATCAGCCTCCTTTCTGCAAGTTCAGCTCTCTTTGAACTTCACGGAGCGACTGGGGAACTGAAGCCATCATAACCTCCCCTAGCAGTGTAGTTGTCCTCTCCCTTGAGCTGCAGAGGACGATGATAGCATGAGTTACAGTCGTTTATGGCTGCAAGATGGAGCGATACTGGAATACAGCTCCAATGCCCTGGTGATTTCCAAAGTGGATAAGCACTATTTATGCCACTTAGTTTCCTGTCTTGCGGGAGAAATGCCATGCTTTTCCAAAAGCAGCTCTTTTGACAGAGAAATGCAGAGTGAAAGATATCACATGATGGCCAGCGGTGTGAACAGAGAGAGAAGTGTATTTCCTTATGACTCCAAATTAATATGTCATTTCAATCTCCTTTTTACTGTTATCAGCCAAGTGGAAAAGGCCCACGCCTACCTGAAGTTTACTGTGTCATCAGCCGGCTGGGGTGCTTTGATTTATTTTCAAAGGTAAGATGCTTTTTTTTTTATATATATATATAATTTCTAATTTTATTGTTTACTGTGATACATACACAGTGATGAACCAGACATAGAAGAATTTCTTCCTCTGATGGGAGATAACTGTGTTTTACAGTTGCTGTTTTGGATATTCCATCCCTATTATTTGGTTCATCGAAGAATGTCTTATTGCTTCTGTGACTGAGGCTGAACTTGATTCAGAAAACATCTGGGTGTCTGTGTGATCTGGCTGACTGAAGCTTTTTTTCCATTGTTTTCTAAAGCCCTTCTGTGCTGAGCTGTAATTCTTGGCATCTGCAGTTTGAATGATGGACCAGTACCACTCTTACTCCAATACCCTGTGGAATGATGAGGTCAAGCAAAGAGATTATTTGATGAGTGAATTCTATCTGCTTAACTCTATTGATGCACTTTTTTTATCCTAGGAGGCTAGGAAAGCATAGATAAACTTTTAATTGGCTTCCTCGTTAATGAATCCAAAGCCGCATTGTATGCTGATGTGGTTCACCCAGGTAATCCCTTCCTTGGGTTTTGAGACAGTGAGCAGGGCATTGCAGCAACCCGAGGGGTCGAATAGCCGTAGAAACAGTTAACTGCCAACCAGCTCCAGAGCCACAAGCATTCTTCTTTTGTAAGACAAAATGGTATTAAAATTACCTATTAATAATCTGATTGATTAACATTTCAAAATGACTGGCTAACTGCTAGTTTAGGGCCTTCCTAGTCCTCTGAGAGCATGCCCTGCAAAATCTAGTGAGCATCTCAGAGTATTGTCTAAGGTTTGCTGGCGATCCGTGGGGAACGGCGACACGTCCAATGTCAAATGGCTGCCTTCCTCTTTTCCAGGTTTGATACAGTGTCCATAGAAATGTGAGTGATGAGAGATCACGAGGTACCAAACCTCAGCTATTATTTATCAGAAAAGGAAAAGGAGTTCTCTGTTTTAAAATGTTTGTCACCCTGTTTCTGATAGCCTGCATTATTTTCATCTCCCTCAAAGCCTTTTATGCTCACCGTTGTAATACCTACTGCTAAGACAGGCTTGAGAGCCATGGGTATCTTTACTTCCAGACAGTTTGTTTGGTCATGGTTTCCTATTTTTGGCCATTTTATCTCCTGAGATCTCTGTTCAACTTTTACTTCAGTTTAAAGGCTCCTTTTTGTTTGTGTTGTGAAGGTGGTCGGGACAGGGCCATGACACGCACATGGCCCCCAACTCCAGCAGCACAAAGCATCAGACAGTGACTGCAGAAAAGGAGAGAGGTGTTGGGCACATCCCAGCTGCGTGTTGGCAGTGTGCCGGAGCACTAAGGGATCTGGAGCACTGCCTTGGTCCATTCCTACTTCCCATTTGGGCAGCTGCTTTTGTTTGGTGGGGATAGCTGTTGTGCTGCAGATTATATTAAGAATGAAATTCATATCTTCATTTGTAGTTATCTGTCATTTCCATGGACTGGAATGCAAGCTATGCATATGGGGTCAGCTTTGCTGTAGTTCTGTCTTTACTATGTTGCAAGGAGAAAGGGGAAACTATGCACCAGCGAATGCCTCTCTTGGCTTTTGCTGTCACTAGCTGTCGTTGTAAGTCACCAGCTTATGCTTAAGTATCTTTTAATATTCTGTTTCAGTGAAAAGCATTTCCAAGAGAAACAAGGGAAAATGTCTGGCTCAGACCCACTAACTCTTGTATGGCTTTTTGCTTTTGAGTGATGGTTAAAAGGTCACCATTTCGGGTCAAACCACTAGCTGCTTTGAAGCTTGCTTTCTCCTCATCTTTAGGTTTATCATCTGTATGGTCTGTCTAATGCGGGAAAACTTAGCTGTGATCTAATTTATGTTGGCCCATGTGACCAGAGAGAGAAGAAAATAATAGTCCTCTCTATCTGTAAGAAGTTCCATCTGCTTATTTCAAAGCTAGATTGCCTGCTCTATAGCATGGCAAACAGCACATGGCCTTCATGTGGGCACCCAGTGCAAAGAGCTGGGCAGGCTTGATGAGGCTGCTCGTGGCTGGCTCCAGCTCAGCACAGGCTGTGACGTGACTGCTGCTGCTGTGGCCAGGACTCTTCCAGGGGCTCTTTCCTGGTGGACCTCTGCTGGTATCATAGTGTGGCAGTGTTGCTTTTCTTGCTGGTCTGGCTTTTTCTTGCCCTCTCAGTTGAAATGGAAGAGATGCCCAGGGCAGAAGGAAGCATTTATCCTTAACACAGTTCTCAAGAGATACCACTAAGACACGATGCTGACCTGCCCTATCATCCTGGAATTTGTCTTGGTCTTCATCTCCTTCAGCTCACCTTGCTGGGCAGGCAAAATCCCTGCAATATGCATCCCTTTTGCCATGCTGAATCTTCTTTCTCCTTTCCAGATTTGCTAGTCCTTCCTTGTCTCTGTGGTAACTGCATTCACACACAGGCTTTGTTTTGTAAGAGGAAAACGTATCATTTCTAGAGTATGACCGAACCCCGTGGCTTTAACAGTAGTGAAGAAACGCACGGCAGAGGAGAATTAAACTTGGATCTGCCACGTGTGGAGGCACACATGGGTCAAAAGATGCTACAAAAGGGTATGTGATGCTGACATGTTCTGTCTCTTTCTTCTGTCTTACTAATGGATCAGATCCTGGACGAGGTTGAAAGGAGAAGGGGAATATCTTCTGCCTTGGTTTATCCATTTATGAGGAGTCTGATGGAATCTCCTTTTCCTGCACCTGGAAAGACAATCAAAGTCAAAACCTTTCTGCCTGGAGCTGGAAATGAGGTAAAGAGCAACTGCAAATACTAAAAATCAAAGCCTCCCCCCTCACCACTCCACTATCAAACAGCAGAAGAAAGCCAGGAGACACAGGGCCGCTGCAAGGGATGTGAGGTGGACCCCCTCAGAGTGCAGGACCGGTGCTGTGTTGCTGTGCTAGGGCCAGTTCCCACTGAAGATCTTAAGCCAGTGTGTTGTTACGTATTTGCTATTTTACGTGCCCTGGTAAGTCGTGTGTAACAAGCTCCCATGAACACCACCGGTGCCCGAGTATGCCTGGCCTAGTGCAGTCAGCAGACTACAGCGTTGCTGGGCTTTCTCACAACGACAACAAGCAAGCGTAAGGACCCTACGCTGACTCTACTTGAGCAGAGCAGCAGCTGGTTGTTATTGCAAACCTCATTGCTGCTGGTCCTGGCCTCGCTAGGAGGAGTGACCAGCAGCATCTAACCGGCTCTTCTGGCAATAAATGCCCTTTAACTCGCCCTCAAATTGAGAGTCTATATTTGGAAAAGCCTGTCATAAAAGTTTTTGTGTGCACACATATAATAGATTTCGTTTCCTTTTATTACTGACTCAAGTAGCTAGAAGCTTAGAGTTGTACAACAAATGCCTTACTGGAAAATGGCAAAATTGGTGCCTTGCTTAAAACAGTTTTTGTAACTTGAGGCTTGCCAACAATTTGCTGGGTCAAATTCTGCTCTCTGCATGTCCTTGTGTAAGTATACAGGAGCTCCACTCAGATGGGCAAGCATGTAGAGGAAATACATTACTGCAGATAGGAATAGAATTTGGCCCCATTAGTGAAAGCAGAGGGGAGAAAAAAAAAATCCCCTTTAGGATTATTTTACACTCCTTAGGGTTAGTTTTACTATTGCTATTTTGACATTGAACTACATTTTCTCCAAGTGTAATGTTACTGACTTCAGTGGGGTGGGCCAAGTGGAGCTGTCACTTGGTTTGAAAGGCAAAGGGTTCCTTGTGTAAGTGACTTGCAAGGCACAAGCATTTTCTTCTGGAGAAGCAAAGGAAAACTGCAAGACTGATTGGTAACAGTGATAAGATCTGATAATGATGTGGATATATCTGGGAACCACGGATCTGCAACTTCTCTATCCTCTGCTCAAGCTTCTGAACTCTCCCAGAGAAAAACATTGTGATAATTCCAAACAAACAAACAGCTCTCTCCTGGCTGAGCTTTGCTCTGTTATGCTGGTACAAACTCGTTATTTAAATGGAATGCACTGGCTTAATTAGGAACAGAATCTTGTCCTTTCATTATGGCTTCTCTGGCCTAAACAAAGATGATGATTAATTGGGCAGCAGACAGTCTATTTCTTTGTGATGAGCAGACTGAAGCAGAAGGCTTTGCCGGGCAGCAGCAAACATCTGTGGCATTTAGCAAAGCTGCCATAACCTGCATCGCATCCTACCCCGCAGCGAGATGGTTGGAGGCTTTTCAGTAAATCCAGCTGCTCACAATTTGGTACGTAAACACAATTTGCACTTGGAATCCCAATGCTACGGGATGGAAGTGGCACCTTTACTGAACACGAGGAAGAGGTAGACGGGCACAGCTTCCATTGCTCTGCAGTTTGATTCTCACTGCTGGCTGAGGCACCAGCTGAGCGATGGGTATCCGATACTCTGGCACCACAACGTCCCTCTAGTTCAGGCTTAAAAAAAATATGAAGTCTGTACACAAAATAGTGCTTTAAGAGTGAATTTCTTTTCACAGTCCTGTGTTCCTGATCACAAAGGACATTACAACTAACTGATATGAACCAGTTTTGTTTCCAATATCCTGTGGTCTCGATCATATCCCTAGAACAGTGTTTGTGAGGAATATTGTAAGGGCTACTCCAGTTTGAACTCAATACAGTATGCTTGTGGAATGTGGTGTCATGGGCATGAAAACATGAAAGTGGTCTAAAGCAATAAAGTGATGGTGATTTTTGGCCATGAAAAGAAGATGTATATATGTTCCTTTTAATATGTCTTCAGAGATTTCAACACGGCTTCAAGTTGGCCAACCTTTCCCCTTTCCCTTCTGTTTCCTCAAATTCCTCAGTAGTTCAGCATTTGCTGTCTTGCACTTCAGATTTTTCTCCTTCTGTTACTCTCTTCTTCATGTTATTTTTTCCCTCTTCTTTTTTCTGTCCTCCGCCTTCAAGTTCCACATCTGAGCATGTCAATTGCAGAGTAAAAGGAAGATATAATAAAGGAATCGAGCAAAAGGCATTTGAGAAAAGGAAGGAGAGGGCCCGAGGTCATGGATGAAGTATGAAAATTAGACTTTAAAGGGATGTCACAAGTCACCATCTAAGACCTTGTCCTGACTCCCCAGTTAAGTATATATATGCACATATCTTTATGGCAAAAAGAAAAAAAAAAAAGTTTGAAACATTATCTAGTGAATTATGCATCATAGAAGAGTGAAAGTGAATTGAGTTTAAATTTTGCCTAGCCATTAAGCTCAGTCCCTGGCTCCTATCCAGATGTGAGTTTGAATTGCTAGCCAAGTTTATAACCGAATTTGCCTTGTCTTTATGGCTGTTTCAATCCTGTAAGCTTCCTGCTCCCTTGTTTCCAGTTTGTTACTTGCTTCATACAGTTGGCTCAGCCAAGCTTTACATCTCTGACAGGGTGTTTAGAAAGCAGAAATGCCAGCAGATGTAATGCACACAACTGTATTCTGGGAAGACTGACCCGATAGCAAATTGTGTAATACTCCATTTCTCTGGAGCGCTGCGCGTCCAGCCTTGGTTTGCCAAAGAGGATGGGGGTCTTTCTCTGGGTCTCCTCGACAGGAAAGCACGGAGCGGTGCTGGAGGGGCTGGGGTGCCAGGTGGCCCTGGCCCTGTCAGCCCTGACCAGGGATGCTGATTGATATTTGTTGGATGCGTGCAGGTCATTGAGCTGCGGCGGCCCATGGACTCGCGCCTGGAGCACGTGGACTTTGAATGCCTGTTCAAGTGCCTCAGCGTTCGTCAGATCATCAAGATCTTTGCATCTCTCCTGTTGGAGCGCCGTGTGATTTTTGTAGCAGATAAGCTCAGGTAAGTGGCAAAGGGACCTGAACCCCATGTTCAGGACAGTACTATCTCTGGATATGAAAAGCTTTATGAAATGTCCAGGAGGGTTTTCAGATGTGAGGATCCTCTCACTGTAGCATTTAAATAATTTTTACATCAGTGGAATTTATCTGCATCAGGTGGAACACACATTCACTGGCGGTCACTAGCTACAAGCCTCTTGCTCTTACTTTCCCATCTCGAGGAGGGCAATACCAATACTCATCTGCTTCATAGTCAGCAAACGTTTGCGCAGCATTTTGAAGCAATGTAGTCCTAGCAATACTTCATTTCAGGTTTTGGACAGAGTACTCATGAACAGTAGCAGAGATTGTCACTGAAGTGCTTTGCCTTGTGGCCACACAGTGCAGCCGGCTGGGGAAGCGAGGTGCTGAGAGCTCAGCTGGTTTGCTCCCTGTGGTACAGAGAGTTTATGGTGGGGCTAGGGTTCAAATCCTGCAGTGCCAAACTCATCCAGTGTGGGAGTGTTAAGAATGCTATTGCAGTCCATCCCAACTAGTTAGGATGTTTTTCCTGGTGCTCACGTGACCTTGAAAACCTTTCCTTTCTGAAGCTCCATTTTGGGTTCCTTGCTACATCCTTTCAACAGACCTCTTACTTCTCTCCGACGTGAACTCACCCCAAGGTGCAAGGAGTGAGAGGGACAGGTCACAGCTTCACGGGGCCTTTACCAAGGAAATGGGAGCTCTGTGTAGGCTGCACCTCTGTCCTGCAGCAAAGAATCATCCCTGTAGTAGAAGCTTGTGTAATCCATATAGAAAAGAGTGGACCTTGTAAAGAAGATGTTCTTTGCAGTGCCATGGTAAACAGTAACAGATGGCAAAAAGACTGTAATATATTAGACTTGGGAACATCCAGCGTCTTTTAAAAGGACACAAAAGACTGTATGGGTGGTTAAAAACACAGATGGGTCTACCCAAACAAACTCTGTTAAACACTTTATCAGCTCAGACCTTCTCTGAATGACTGCCAGAAATAATAGCTGCACTTAGTGGCCACCAGTGTATATAACAGCAAAAATACTTTGCATACTAAAGCTTTACAACCTTTAGGGGAGAATTTCTTAAAGCTGCAGACCCTTCTCAGGTTATAAAGTTACTTCCTTAGCAGTCTTTTTTGTTGTCTAGAACAACAGGAACATTTTATTTCATCCCTGCCCTTGTCCATAACCCTTAGTTTGAATGACCGTTTGGGATGACTTAATTTCACATAAAGTCCTGGTGAGAATTGTGTAGCTAGCCCAGAGTTTCTGCAGTACTTCAGTAGCTGTGTGAGTCACACCAGGAATACTGGGGCAGGTGGCTTTTGAGAATACTGTTGGCATGTTCCTTCTGACTCTTTTTCAACAGAGTGCTAAATTGCACCATCCTACCTGTTTCTATTTTACCGTTCACTTAGCAGAACTAGCGGTACCCACAAGTCTGACTGTAACTCAGAATGACACAGCTCTGCCTTCCTTCAGATGGCACAATGATTTGAGTGGAAATTCACAGAGATGGTACAGAGGGAACGAGGGCTGAGCTGTGCTGCTGCCAACTGTTGCTCTGTTTTGGAGTTCCCAGTTACTCTGTCGTGAGGTTGCCCTGGTTTGGCAGGGTATCCTGAATGCGGGCACGTGAACCGCGGGCACGGCGCCGCGGGGCTGGCTCACTGTGGGAGACATCCTCTGCTGTGAGGGCTGGGGCAGAAAGCAGCAGTTCCCTGGAGCATTTCTGTGGGACAGCTGGCCTAGCCCGTGGCCTACAACGCTTCTGGGCACCATTCAGAGAAAAGAAGCAACAAGTCAACCTACTTGGACAGGCTTAAGGCAGCTTGGCTCAGAAAACAGTCATGTTGCCAGTGCTGAGAGCTGATAGTAACCCAGGACTTAATTGGGCAACCAGGGCTTTATACACATCCCAAGCCTGGCTGGAAGCTAGCAGCTCGGGCTCACCCACGTCTCCTGATAGCTGCCTTGTCCTCCAGGCCACAGGGCTGAGGATAACAGTGTCCTGCTTACAGGCAAAGAGCTGCTGCTCTTCCTTTTGGCACACAGAAACAGGGCACCAGCACCAACAGGAACCAGAAATTGTACAGGTCCCTTTTGGTAAACACAGATCCAAACCTTGCACTCCCCTGCAAAAACGGTTGGTTTTGTTGAGGGCAAGCAACTGAGTAAGGGACCGTCAGAGTGTACTTGGAGAAGGGAGAGGGTTCAGATGGATCCAAGAGGCTTATGAGGCTTTGTGGTTGCTCCTGTAAGAAGGGACAGAACCTTTCTTACAAAATGACTTGTATACTTCATCTGCCTCTACCCTTCTACGTACACTTTGTTTTGTTTAAAAGGAGTATGACAAAATCTGATGTAAGGCCTTGAATCCTGAGCTCTCCTTCCGAACCCTCCAGTCTGCATTGCGACACGCTGGAAATATAGCTCCTCTTTCTCAGCTTCTGTCTGGGATCCTGAATGCTCCAGGAGGGAGTCTGCTTCTCGGTGTGTGTGCACACAGCTCTGCTCGGTACAGTGTGGGCCCTCTCAGCATGGGCATCTAGGATGTACTGTGAAATAGAAACTAATAATGAGGCCTTTCACAAAGGCCTGGAGAAAAGTGACAGTGGATTTAAATTCAATACTTACTGAGGTTTTCATGGTTTAAATGGGGATGAAGCCTAAAATGAAACACTTTGGCTTTGAGCTAATAACTGTCTGTCTTGGAACCTTGGCCTTGTCGAATGTGAATTTTGTTTATGGGCATTACAGTTGAAACTGAAGGAGTTTACCAGTAATGTGGAAAAAAAACCCCAAAAACTAGGAGTGAAATATCTTACAGGTCCGGTCTGTGCGCCCAAAGAATGAGAGCAGGAAATTAAAAAGATTTTACAAGGGTTTTATTTCTGCATGTACTCAAAAAATAGCTTAGAAACAAATGATGCTGAGTATTAGGCTCCAAACAATGAGATGCAATGGGCTTTTATGGCTGCCTGTTTAACAGCTCTCCAAGCAATAAATGATTTCACACATTATACAAGTTCAGGAAAGTCATGCCTAGTGAAGTGAGATTCATTCAATAAATTCTTATTTACGGTTCTTACTGTGGCTAGAATCTGAAATTTTATAGTCCTTGAACTTTGTGTGGAAGAGGCTGCCATTTTTCAACACAGAAAGTGATGCCACAGGCAGTGAGGAAACAACAGTAAAGTTTTGAATGACAAGATATTTATGAGGTTGCCTTGGGTAGATATGTGGTTAGGTTTGTTTGTTTGGTTTTTTCCCCAATAAGTTGCTTATATATTTTTTACCTGTCTCGGGTGAATAAATCCCTGCAGCTATTTGCTTACCTTCAAAAATGAATTTGAGTCTACCAGTGACCTTTCAGTATGTTGCTTTCCATGAATAGTGAAGAAGACAAACCAGAAATAAAGATAAGAAAAGAGAAACTTGGAATAATAATAACAACCCATAAAGAGGTAACTTAAAGCTCCAATTCCTTAAACATCTGCTGAAAGCACAACTTGAATGGAACGTCCCATCCCGGTTCCAATCCTCATCCCAGCTGGGAACCCCTGTTCACGTTCCCAGCGTTCTGCCTGTTCACCCCAACTCTGAAACAGTCCCAGGGCTGCCAGCTGCAAAGGGAGAGCTGCACTAGTGCAGCCCTCTGGGCTCTGAAAGGCTGCGAGGCAGCAGATGCAGAATCAGTGGGTCCTGGGGCTCAGGGAACATTGCCGTTGCTGCAGGCACAAAGGTAGCAACAGAAAATAAATAGAAAGTAAACACTGGAAGAAAAATATTTCTCTGTTTGTTTTAGTTTTATGATGAGGAAACGAATTTGTGGCCATGTTTGCTGAGGGGGTGATGTGTCTGCCCGTGTGAGAACAGTCGCTTTGCCTTTTCCTCTGAATGTTTGGAGAGGGGGAAAGGGAGGCCTTGGGCTTCTCTGTGTCTTTTTGTTATAACCCCAGTTTCATAAATAAACCCCACTCTCACTGTAATCCACTCTTTTGAGAAGGACTGAGCATGTCTTGCTTGCATTTCACACGTGGGTCCAGTCCAACACCAGAATCAGCGGGAGTGTTTGGACGAGGCTTTTCTTTTGCTGTGGCTCTAAATCCTACAATATTCCCTTCATGGCCTTTCTGACACTTATGGGGATGTTAAAGGCTTCTATAGACTCCCTGCTCTTGTAAAAGACAAAATAACTTTTCACGGCTGTGAATTTTGTTTTTATATGAGATATTTCAGCTACTTTCAGTGAAACAGGAGCATGGGCCTCAAGGAAAAATAATCTGTGTTGACAGCAATGGGGTTTATGCTCCTAAACCATATAGGTGAACTTGGAAACGTACCCCAAAGTGTAGATGGGACAGGTTTTTCTCCAAGTGCCAGTGCCAGCTCGGGAAGTGCCCCCTCCTGCTCCCCGTGTTTGCTCCTGCCCTGTGCCACGCTCTCCCTCACCCAGAAGCTGCCAGCCCAACCACAGTAAGAATTACTCATTTTGCATTTGATGGCCACTGATGACTTTGTCTTTGGAGTTCTTTCCCTCTCATCCCCTCGGCCAACACCCACGGTGCTGCAGCCCCCTGAAACCCTCCTCTGCAGCACTTGTCCCATGAAGTCAAGAGGTGCCCTTGCAAGCAGAAACTAGGCACTGATGATGTGGGAAGACTCTGTCCTGTTAAGGATAAAAAGGGTCTATCCTGTTAAGAACAGAAGCTTCCCTACCCCTCCCCAAAGTATTTTGGATGGCCAGCAGGAATCTGTCTTCCAGCACAACTGTAGAAAGTCCAGGCAGACCCCAGACCTGACCAAGGGTTATGGGTTGCAGACAGAACCACTAATGCAGGACAGAAGGATAAATATGTAAATAGGGAGAGAAGTCATCCTGTAGGCATGTGGCTGTCAACTTGGTGGAGCAAAAGGGGAGCAGAGTGGACTTGTATTCAAGGGCAAGAGCTTTCAGAACAAACAACGGCATTGCCCTAATCCCGTGGACAGAGGCAGCTCAGGGCTCTCCGTTCTACACCCAGGTTGTTTGGGAGTCCTCATTGGAATCTCTTGGTTTGGGAGATCCTCATGTTGGAATCTGTTGGTCTGGGAGATCCTCGTGTTGGAATCTGTTGGTCCTCATGTTGGTATCTCTTGGTTTGGGGGATACTTATGTTGGAATCTCTTGGTTTGGAGGATCCTCATGTTGGAATCTGTTGGTCCTCATGTTGGAATCTCTTGGTTTGGGGGATCCTCATGTTGGAATCTGTTGGTCCTCATGTTGGAATCTCTTGGTTTGGGGGATCCTCATGTTGGAATCTCTTGGTTTGGGGGTCCTCATGTTGGAATCTCTTGGTTTGGGAGTCACGAGGCCATGCCAGAAAGCAGCACAGTAGCAGTTGAGAGCCAGTCTGGTCCCCGCCTCTTGGTGCCTACCTAGAAGAACAGTATTAGGGATCCTTTAATCTGGCAGACAAAATCACAGCGTGATCTTGTAACTCAGGTTCAAATGTGCAAATTTAAATAGGAGATAAGTGGCAGTGTTTTAGTAGTAAGAGTAAGCTATTGTTCCTCAGCTTTATGGCAAGGTCAAGTGGAAAAGCAAGAGTAGGTAAACTTTTGGGCAGATCACTAAAGTGAAAGTTAATTCCCTATTTCCTTATTGGTTTGGAGTTTTTTTTATTATTTATTAATAAAAGTAAGATATAACTCTTAGAAACCAATCACAGCAATGACAGGCCTGACCAGGCTCACCTGCTGCCTGGGAATGCTGCTTTCCAGCAGTCTGTCATATCAAAACACTTGTAAAATCTGCCAACCTGCAGGCTGAAAGGTAAAAAAGCCTGTGCTGGGACAAAGAGAGGAAGTGTGCTCAGTAAATAGGCAGTGAGCTTTGGCCAGGAATAAAGATTTCCTTTACTTTCCCCTGTCACAGAAACCTCTATTTAAAAAAAAAAAAAAAAAAAGTGAGAGAAATTTGGCAACAAACACACACCAGTAACCAGCTTATGAAGGATAATTCACTGTTACCAGTCTCTAACTGGTCTGTACAGTTTATGAGCACAGGCTACAGGAGACAAAACTGTCCTCTCTTGGTCCCATCTGGCACAGTCCTATATTGAGCTAAAAGTCCAGTTCTTTGTCTCAGGAAAAGCTTTTTTTGTTTTAATTATGAGCTGTGCATTGAAGAAAGAGATGTGTCGAGCTGCAAACTACTGTACCTGTGGAATGTGGAGCAGCTTCCAGAACTTTTGTCTAAACCCAGAAGGATGGGAGGCTGCCATTTCTTCTGGTAGTTCTTTTATCCAAAGGTCTTGAAGTGCTTTCTTTATAGTGTCAGGACGATTGTGCTTGTCTGGTCTGACATGCTGAACATAAGCTGGAGAATTTATTCCACTAATTTCTGCAGTGGAAGGAATGAGCCCTCGTATAATTATCCAATATGTAATCGTGCCTAGCAGACAGAATTTATTCTACAGCAAAAACATCCATTTCTCATGTAAGTAACCAGCGAGTTTCCATTTCCTCCAGTGAGAGCCAGATCAGCCCCCACTGAGGAGTGATTTAGAACCCACAGACCACCCCTGCTTTACCTAAGGGACAACAGCTTGCAGCTCCCTTCATCTTTTAGAACACAAGCATCCTCTGAGTCCATTACCTACCCTGCAGTCACTTTCCTTTTGTAAGACTGTTTTTTCTCAGTCTGCTTGCACTATGAAGCATCACTAAGTAGAAACACATATATATATATACACACTTTAAAAAATCCTTAAACCTTCTGTAATTTCTGTGAATATTTGCCCTGATGTAGCTGCAATTCCTTGATATTCTGCTTCTTTCTTTCGTACCAAATATAGCTTTTCATCTTCTAGTAGGATGTTTGTCTGCAGCCCAGTCCTGCAAGATGCTGAGCACCTTGACCTGCAGTCTAAGTGCTAGAATTGAATATGATGTGAAATTGGTGGTTAAAGGTAACTAGCAGGGCTGTCTCTCAAGATCTTTGAGAGAAATGTTGCACTCTATTCCCCCCTCTCAACAGATACTTAATGTTTTGTACCCCTTGGACTACATTTCTCTGGCACTTAGACTGTGTGGTGTCTGATGCCAACAGAGGGGCTGTATGTGGACAATGGGAAAATGTGTGTCAGGCAGAAGACACAGACCAAGAAACAAAATGAACTTTCTAAGCGTCTGGCTTGTCTAAGATTCTGCAGTCTCAGAGAAAAGCAATCTAATATTGACATCTTTAATATGCAGTACCCTTCACTGGCATTTTTAACGTGCCATATCACAAGGATAGAGCACATGTGATTTTCCTTTTCCCCCTCTTTCTTCCTGCTCTCCTTTCCAGTGGTATTTATTCATGTCACTTCAGTCTTTGGCCCATGCCCTACAGTGGGAGAACATCATTTTTCCACTTACAATTTGTGCAACAAAATTCTCTCTCCCTTCCCTCTTCCCATGAAAGGAAAGGGGATAAGAAGATGACCGTGTTGTTTGGTAATTCTCTTCTGGATTGCTTATTGCCACGATAACAGTAAGTTGCAACATTTTCCCAATGCGGCTTCTAGCTCCTCGCAAGGGGATTTAGGCAGATTCCCTCCTTTCAGCTTTTGAATGAGGAGGATTAGGGGGTTGGGATTGTTCTTCTCCTCCTCTGTTACTACATAGAAAAGTTCTTCATCCTACTTTGCAGCTGTCATGTTGTTAACAGTGCAATGTTTGCCTGCAAACCTGAAACCGCCAGTGTGAACATTAACGAGGACTGGTGGGAGTGAGAGTCCCAGGGTGGAAAGAACAAGTAGTTAACATTCCTCTGTAGAACCTGGGCCAGAACCAGTTTTCTAATGGATCTGTGATAAGAAACTGCCCTGTAGGAAGGAACCGGGTAACTCTGTGGGCACTAAAGATAACTTTCCACTTTGAAATATTGTTTTGGGTTTTTTTTTTTTCTTGTAACCTCCTGACAAAGCTTGGGCAGATGGCTGATGTGTCAAAGCAATGACTTCTCGCCAAAAATCCCATTTGCTTGAGCTTTGTGGAAAGTATAGTTGAATGCCAGTTGCTTGAAAAGCCAAATCCTCATTCTGAAGAGCACTTTGCATGTCTCTTTCTCCTGGGGCTTTCATGTGCTTCTTTTACGCACAAGTATCATAGGAGCAAAACCCAATCTCTTCATTAAAACTGCATTCCCCTTTAATCAACTTTTCTCTGCTTTCTTTTAAATGAAGTAAGTACTTCAAAGCTGTTCTCTGAGAGAGCTGTCTCCTGACGGTGCATTCTGTGGTCTGCAGCTCTCAGCTCCACGGGATACGACCTTGATCTGTGCCGTGAGCCAGGGTTGTGCTTTGCAGGTCATCTGTGGGAGCTCAGACTGCTGCTCAGGTGTTCCAGGAAGGTGGGAGCTGGATGCTGAAACTGTAGCTCTTCATAAAGTACAATAATCTACTAATTTGTGTAATGTTATGATAACTTCTGGAAACTTTGCATAAAACCTCTTCCAATATTTGGATGAAAACCAAAAAAGGAAGTCAAAGCAAACCCCATCCTTGCTCTTCTTTGGTAATATGCTCTAATGAGTCATGTAATTCTAGAACACTAAAAAATCTGAATTGCTTTGCTTGACAAATCTTGTGGCTTTAAAACAGGAACATCATATTTCAGTCCATTTCTGTTTAGCAAGGAGACATCATCCCAGCAGGGTAGATGGCTACTGGGCGCTGGCTGTTCCTGACGTCACCTCCTGGCCGCACTACTGTGGCTCTCTGAATTAAAGTCAGAGAGAACAAGTCCAGAAACTTGGTTGTAACCACTGTGTTTTTCATAAAACAAAACAAAACAAATCTCCTACCTGGGATTGTCAGTAGCACTGAGGAATTGGTGCCTGAGCTGTCTGTAACTTGCCTTCAGTAGTCACTGGACTCTGTCCCAAAAATAACTGTGTCACTGGTTCCCCCCTGATAAGGAACTGCAGTGCTGCTTTTGCCTGACAGGTGAGTCCATGTTGTGATTGCTTTATGAGGATTTTACAAGCTTGGCTTTTCTCAGGCTGCACTGTAGAAAGCACCAGATAAAACCCAAAGTGTGACTCATTTCTTGTAAAACAAGGTTTGGCTTTGGCTTGTTTCTCTGGGGGTGAAAAACCCCTCCATTTGAGGGGTCTGAAGGTTAAGTAGCTTCACTCCAAGTTGCAAGCACAGTTAAAAAGATTCTGCAAAAGACAATAACTGATAATTGGGCTGATGTGATGTGGAAAATATGCATTTCCTCCTCAGCCTGTGCCCCCCTCTCCCTGCCAGGGGTGCTGCTGGGGCCCTGTTTGCACTCGGTGAGATATCGCAAAGGTCACTTGCGGCAAACGTGTCAGCATTCAAATGAGGGGAGCCACTGGGGCTTGACTCTCTTTCACCCCTGGCAAAAGCACGGTTAGGCTCTCACCTTTGCACCACGCCGCTGCTTGCCACATGGGGGAAGCCTGGCTCCGGGGGTGAGCGAGGTGGCAGTGGCTGGACCCTGGAGCTGATGGGCACTCCTGGTTCAGCTCTTGAATAATATTTTTTCTTTATCAAGCTCCTGAGCAGCGTGAGGGATTTTCACCTGCTTCTGGACTGAGTCAGCTGTTTGCCCACCGCTAAGACGGGGTAATATGTTACAGTCCGTAACAGAGAGAGGAGATGTCTCAGCTGTGCTTTAGAGAGCTCTTTGCCCAGCTGCAGAGATGGACAGTAGCAGTATTTGTGTAATGATTGAGTTATGAGGTGTTCAGAACTGACTGCTGCATTTGAGCTGGCCCAAACCATGGCTCGCCATGATCCCCACGTGAATTATGTGTGTTCCCTTCTGTCACAGTCACCTTTACACTGGTGAATTCCCTATTTTATTTAGACACTAGGAGCAGAGATTTTATTGGCACATCCCTCGTGACACCAGGAGAAAAGGTAACCTAATATATGTGCATAAAGAGTTGTCCATATTTCTCAAGAAGAAGGATGTTGGGTATTGATCAGAGATACAGTTCTAGCTGCATACTTTAGGCCAGCTACTAAAGACCTCATGTTGTTACTCTTAGTTTACCTCTTAAGTGATTGCTTTTAAAAATAAATCACAGTGCAGGATATTACTCTGGCTTTCACAGAAACTCACTCAATTTTCCAGATAATATGCACCCACTACTTGGATTTTAAACATAGAATCATAGAATGGTGGGGGTTGGAAGGGACCTCTGGAGATCATCAAGTCCAACCCCCCTGCCAGAGCAGGGTCACCCAGGG
>JANHGN010018389.1:0-29908 GCA_024605025.1 Megaceryle maxima
TGGTTGAGGCCCCATCCCTGGAGACATTCAAGGTGGGGCTTGACAGAGCTCTGAGCACCCTGCTCTAGTTGAGGCTGGCCCTGCTCTCAGCAGGGGGTTGGACTGGATGACCTCGAGAGGTCCCTTCCCACCCAGACACTTCTATGATTCTACACCCAGCTGAGCCAACAGGACAGAGTATTTATGGAAGTAAAGGATTGCATGAACACATTTTAAAGTATGGTAGATTTAAAATGTTTGTAGAGGCAGCTTCCACAAAGCAACAAAACTCTTTCCTGAATATTTATGAAGAAACAAAATACCACACAAGCAGCACTTTTGTTTCCTGGTAGGAAACAAACTTTTGTTTCCAGGAGAGGTTATTAAGTCCCAAGAAAACAGACACGTAAAGAGTCTGTTTCAGCTCTAGGCTTTAAATTACCCTTCATGCTGAAGGCACTGACATATACAGCATGTTTGGATGTAACTCTGCATTCTGCAATAACGAGACTTAGTATTTAAATCCGCGTTCACTTCTTATTTTGGACTGACATCTGAACTTTCATGTCAGATTCCTGTGTCAATATCAGGTGTTATATGGGCTTTTATGGAAAATGTACCTACAATTAATGCTGCTCTCAAGACTATTGATAGTGACACAGGACACGAAGTAGAGCTCCCTATTTTTATCATTAAAATGCTCTTATTGGGACCAATCTTGAATTGCATTAACAGTAGTAGCCATGTCACAACTGCTTTGAAAAAAGGAATTTCCCTGCTGTATAAGGACTTAAGCAAAAAGAAGCAGAAGTAGAAACAAGGTTTTCTTTTTTCCTTTAAAATGGAAATTGTCAGGCTCAGAAAGCATTTGAATATCAAAGAAACAGGTATTCTTATATGCAGACCTTTCAGGAATTTGCCAGTGTCTTTATTTATTTGTAAAGGCTGCTATAAAACAAAATCTGTATCTGCACATATTACATGTGCGAGTGTATGATGTGTTTGTACAGAGAGATGAATATACTTCTATGGAAAATGCCATTCAGAGTTGTAGAATTTTGATGTAATCACAAATTTATGGGCTAGTGGAAAGACTAAATCAATAACTGTACTTAAAAACAACTTTAAATTTTCAGGTCTGTTGATTCATAAAGATTGTAAGAATCTTTAGAGAATGGACTGTAATTTCTTACGTGCTCCTATAACTGTCAGACATTTGGATTACTTATGGCTTTTCCAAATGTAAAATTTCTAAAAAACAAAAAAAGGTATTGTTACCAGTAATGGAAAAAGTAATACAGAATGCAGTGACATCAGAAATTATGTAGGACAAACTTGAAGGTAAAAATATCTTCAGGTGTAAACAGAGATGATTTTCATATAGGAGTTCAGCTGCAGGAAATTCCAAGTCTCTGGTGGCAACAAAGAGCTCATGTAATGGAAGGGAAGGCAGCACTCCTGGGTATCAGCTCATGAAATCCATTCAGGAAAGAGATGGATTGAGATCCATGAGATGGATGGCTTAGGATGAATGGAGTCAAAAGCAGTAGATAAGATAAGCATTTTGGAATGTCACAGCTACAATAGAAAACCAAAAAGAGTAACTAGATGACCTTTAAAGGTCCCTTCCAATCCAAACCATTCTACGGTTTATGTGGTGCTCCAGTAGTATAAATGAATCGATTGCCAAAGCTGCTTTATAAGTTGCAATCATATTTACTTGATAATATGTAATATTTTATGTTGTTGCTTAGAGAAATGTATTGTGAAATGTGGGCATACACTTGCACATTCTCTTATAATGAAGAAATATAAAAACATATATAAAATTGTCTTTTATCTTTTTTGCCTTCATATTCATCCCATGGTTAGACAGCAAAAGTCCCTGTGACAGTGAAAGGTGATGCTGGTTTTCTCTGAAAATTCAGAACATTAGGCCTATGGTTTATGCCAGTATCCTAGGATAAGCCAGGGAATCCAATGTAATGCTGCCAGTGTTCACTCCATTCACTCACTGCATACAAGACATAAGATCTCTAATAAATTAAAGAGGTAGGAGCTTTGGCCAGTAGTATGCTTTCTGCATGGACACAGTGTAAGAATATAAGGTGTCAAAGTAAGGATGGACACACAATGCCTTTATCCACTTGTTACAGCCTAAAACTGCCTTTCACAGGCATTCAAACTGTGGCAATACAATTTTGCTGCTGGCTACAATAATGAAGTGTACGATAAAAACCAGCAAGTAAAACAGAGGAGCATATAAGACAGTTAGCCATTCCAAGATAGACAAATAGAAAAATACACAATAGAAGAATGAAATGTATTGTAGTAAGTGAGAACAATGGAAATCCAATCAAGAATAGCCTACTGTGGGCAGATTTGGTACAGGCAGGACCAGAACAACAGCCAGCAACAGTAATCTGCAATAGGACTGAAAAAAATGAGTCAGCTCTGGGGTACTTTGATGTGGTAGCTATCCAGATGCCAAAGATGAATCCCAGGGTGTGACTATATTCTAACTGGCTGCTGCTCGTGAAATCAGTAATGCGACTGCACTTACAGAAAATAATAATTACTGTACAGAAATGCACTGTTTGAAACTATGAGGATAGCAGCACATGTTGTCATGAACTGGAACGTATAGAAAAGTTGTAATACAGATTTTCCTGGAATTTGTATTTCACCTCATGCTCTTTCATGATTAGCTCACCACGATCGCTGTGTTAATGGAAGTCTTTCTTGGTTTATCCTGGATCTATGGTTGCATTCTTGCATAAATATTTGTCCCCACAGAGTGTAAGTGCTCTATGGAAACAAAAGGCTGTCTAAATAACTTGATGTGATTCTTTCTAGCTATATACACTCAGGTATCTGCATATCTGTTGCTACTTGAACGTAGCTGACTGCGTACTACTAAGAGATATACGCCTCTTAAGTATTTGTTCATGTCCTCATGACAAAATGCTCTCTGATGTCAATGGGATAAGGGTCTTCGAGGATTTTCTCTTTGTAAGTATGACAAGAGACAGCCTGAGCATGCTACTGAAATTTTATACCCTCAAAAGACACAAGATGATTTTGTTCTTTCTCCTGCTCTCATTTTAATTTCTGTGTTGCAGACAATCGCAAGTGATCAAACAAGCAAATCTAAGTAGTTACCATCTGGCAGCTGAGAACTTGTACCTGTACACCACCTGCTTCCTTTTCTCCCTCATTTAGGCAAACGTTTTATTTCACTGTGGGGACAGGTTTAATGTGCACATATAAAACCAGTCACTCCATCTCACCTGGCAGGCAGTAACACCATATGCCATTTGCAAACCCAGGAACACGGTCCATGTAAAATGCCAATCTCATAACACCTTTCACAGTGCTCATCTGGGAAGTTTAAACTCTTCCTCTCCAGCTTCTTTAAAATGTCCTTTACGTGAGCCAAGCAAAATGGATATAGAGATGACAGCAGGAGTCCAGGACTGGGAAAAGCACTCTGGCTTATTAAGTGCAGAGAACGAAGAGAAACAGGTGACAGCATTTCCCCACAGTGCAGTAAAAAGCTCTCCTGAGCGACTTACAGTCTCAGGCACGCAAGAAACATTTCAATTGCCACATAAAAGTTTCTTCTATGCAATTATTTGTCTTGTATTTTGTTATTATTTTGTCTTGTCTTGTATTTGAGTTGGAAGCATGTAGCCAAATTCTAACACAGCAGAACTACATCAGTCGAAACAAAAATAACAACACAGAACAAGCCAAAAAGCCAAAACCAACCCCAAACCCAGAAAACCAGCTTATTCAAAGTTTTCTACCATGTTAAGGTAGAAGTTGTTTGGTTTAGTTTGTTGGTTTTTTTTTTTTTTTCACAAATAATGCCATATTATGTAATATCAGGTTCTTCTGTAGTAGTTGAGAAGGGAAGGACCATAACATCTCATACTGATTGAATGAAGCTGGAGAAACTGTTGAAGTTCAAGAAAAATGTCAACTTGGTTGTTCACCAATAATACTTTCAGTAATGACACACCTCTAGGACCTCAGTGAGAGGGCAATTAAAGTATGCAGTAATCTACCAAAACTGATAGAGCAGTATTTCAGACAGTTGTGAGGGAGCTTGAAATATCACAGTCGTTATCTTTCCTTTTTTAGGAATCAGTGAACCTCCTGCTTTTTCAAGTATTTTTTCTCACCTCCACTGTTATCCATGCTACCTGTTCCTGATCCTTCAAAAGCAAAAGGGATTTGGAATATCAGTTTCACTGGGAATAGGATTAAACCCCTGAAATGCCTCACGTCATAAGGATACAGAAAGTTGCCTCCTCTCCACAATCTGGTGTTCTTATATAATTCCAGGTATAATTTATGTTCCAAAAAAGAAATATTCTGGGAACAATTTAAATTGTAAGCGTGCTTACATGCCTTTTTTAAGCTAGCTTTTCAGATACAAATAGCTTCACATTATAAACAAAACCCAAACAGCAAGCTATGTTTTGGCATGAAGATTCCAAAATGAGACTGAGAAATTATTTTTCTTTAATTCAGTAAGCACAAAATTTGGGAATACAATGAAATAATGTAATAAAATGCAAGGATTATTTATGGGGAAGAGGCATTCAGAGCAAGATGGGAAGGTATGTGTAAAGCTCTTTGTACTCACTGCAACGACACCTGAGTGTGTTCATGAAAACACTGGCTGACCAAATCTCACCTCACAGTAAGATAACAACAGGTTTTTTAAACAATTTTACAGAGTTCTTGTAAAGAAGAAAAGTCCTCATTACTATGATGTAATGAAATTCTGAGCTTGGATTAAATGTCACCAAGCACTGGCTCTGCTGAAACACCAGAGGGAGCAGGCTCCACAGAGGAGTGAATGCTTTTATGGGGACTCCCAGCTCCTAACAGTGTTTCAGCATTTAGTAGGATAAAAAAGAATTTATTCAGATTACCTGGAATGGCTGAAGATATGCCAGCGAAGCAAACCCCTTCAACTTGTGACAAATTATGTAACAAGGAATCATGAAGCAGCAGAAAAAGTGAACATGTGCTTCATGTGGACACCTGCAGGTTTCTCCACGCAGTTTAAGAGTCTTCTGCTACTGACTATAGGATGAAGCACTAATAGCATTGCCATCTTTGACTAACAAAGATTATTACAGCACAGAAAGGCTTTTGAAAATTGACTCATGCTCCTCCTTCACAGCACAGAGTCACAGATTCAGGTGGGAGTGTCACCTCTTCTTAAAAGATTCAAAGGAAGCCCCAGAAATTATCAATTGCAATGAAGTGAATTACTTGGAAAAAACTCATGGCCTTGTCCTCCATTAGCAACTAATCCTTGGCAAAGCTCAGAAGAAAAAGGCCCTCAAATCAGTTGTCTCTCTGATGATTCACATCTGAAAAACCTAGAGTCAGGAGCAGTCTTTCCATCACTGCTAGTGCAATTTATCCTCTGGGAGGATTTGTCAACTTAATTGTTCAGACTACTGACGGCCTTCATTTTACTTTAAAATACAGCTTAATTTTAATTCCTTTTTCCTCCTGAAGTTCATTACAGATTCTAACATGCAGCCTCTCTTTGCCAAAACATAATTAATTCAAATCCACATTTCCAACAATAAAGATGTTATCAGGAAATGCTCCCTTTCCATCAAAATGAATGTATAGCCACTGACTATCAGGTTTATAAGTAATGCAGAAAATAATCTTTGTTTGCTGGGACTGAGTGGCCAAGAGCTCTCTTCTCAAGTCTGTAGTATCCATGGGGGCAGATGTAACTGTTGCTGTACAGAATTTCTTAATTGACTATGTCCTACACATGCCTGAAAACTAAAGCTTGATAATATTTTATACAGCCTCTCATGTCTTCTAGTGGCATTTCCCTTAGAAATCCTGACCTGTGGTGAAAACCTTTCAGTTCACACAAAAACCCAGGCTAGAAACAATAAAGACTTTCAAGTAATCAAATGGCATCTAATAGTGTGGGCTACTGAAATGATACGATTCAGAAGCTAAACCAAACACTTCATGCAGTGCAGCAGAGTGGGACCTATTTAATGATCACAAATTTGTTAAAATCCTTATACCTGTATTATGAAGCTTTATGTCTAGCTGCTGGCTGACCCAGTAAAGAGAAGAATGAGAAAGGCAATTGTAAATTCTTCAAATGTTTCATGCTCAGCAGAGAATACTTTATATGAGCAATGTATTTAGTGGCTAAGTGTCAAAACCAACCTTTACAGAGCTAGTAGCTCAAAGACTCTAAGGGGAAGTAATGTAGTTTTGTTAAAGTAATCATCCCGCTGTTGACCGAGGTTATGTTCTTAAAGAAAGAGTTTAAAAACTGAGTTTTGCCAAATTAGGAGTAAAACTTCTGTCTGGTTTGTCATTTTTAAGTGAACCAAAAATACCTGAAAAAATGTCCTCCTGGTGCTTTTACACTCTGGTGGGACTGAGGGATTGATGTGCACACACTTCATTTTTATTCCTTCCTGCTCTCTCTGGCAAACGGTGCCTGATCCAAACTGTTAGCCAGTCACTCTGTATATACAATATGCATGGGAAGGGCTGTTTCAAACAGAAGAAAACAGTTTGTGGTGTTTCTGGAGTCTGCTTTCAATCTAAGAATTTCAGAAGAGGGAGGAGGAGGAGCGGAGGAAGTCATAGGGCCAAGCCCAGGCAGGGGAAGGAAAAGGGAGTTAAGAGCTGCCTCCTGAGTGAGTAGGGTTTCTGGTCACAGAGCAGCAGCAGCAGCAGAAAGCAGAGTTCACAACAGGGTTTTTTTGGAGCTGATGTAATTAGTATCTCAGTAGCAAACCAGCTCATACCACGTTCACTCCAAACGCTTCATGATCACATGGGAGAACACGGTGCTAATGAACCCAGGCATTTGATCATGGTAATTATTGCAGGAAGCAAAGATCTGGGTGCAAAAAGCAAGCAAAAAGAATGACTAAAATACAGGACTTTGCAACATGCCCTGTAGCTGTATTTAAGTAATTTGTCTGTCAAACAAAAAAAGCATCATAGAATGCCTTATTTCCCCTAGCCACCTTTGGACAGCACTAGGAGGATTTGTAATGCCTACACCCAAAGTATTTTCCTGTTTCCAAAATACAGGCTGAAAAAGGGAAAACTCACACAGTAGCTAGTAACGTGAGGGCTGCTGGGGAACGGCCTCGTGACTGGGGCAGTACAGGAGACAGACACATACGACGAGAAGGTCGCACCCTGTCAGACCTGCCCTATGTGGCAGAGATCTTCAGAAACTCATCCCTTATCCCTCACTGCCTCACGGATGCATCATTTCTCTGCTCAGGGTACAGGACCACTCCACCTGTTTAGAAATTGGGGAGGTCCTGAAATGAGATTTTAAGGAACCCAAAGTGAACAAGTGTGATGGCTTCTTGGACTCTGTCCACAAACTACATCCTTCTACCTCCTTCCCACTGTTTTGTGACTTGGCGGCCCGTTGATAATAATACGCTGTGAAACACCGTGTTGGATTTCTTAGAGAGTTGCCTTCATCACTAGTTTGCAATGCTGAGTTTTACTTCACACAGCATGTAATAAGAGTACATGGCTCTCGTAGCCCAGTGACCATAATGCTTTGACTCCCACAAATGGCACAGTAGCCCTTCTTTCTTTCACCTTTTCATCTAACGTACCAAGCCAATGCGTTCCCAGGAATTCAGTGCAATTATGTGAGTTTAAAAGTCGCTATGAGAAGCCACTTGAGTTTTTTTCTTTGGATCGCTGATATTTACCCTGTCCCACTGGAGCTCTTTATATTTGCTCACAGATCTGATACAGAGGCAGCTCGCAGTGAGAGGGCTCCAGGCCAGTGCCGTTAGCAATGCCTATCCCAAGAGAAGCCACTCACACCATGACGACCACCTCTGGGTGAAGCAGCCTTGCAACACAATTTTTTCTAATGCATCCTTGATCTGAGAGAAATGAGGTTGTGACTGTAGTTTGCAACTAGTACAATTCCCTTATAAAATTGGTGTATCAGGTCTGTGAAAGAACAGTGAGATTTTGAAAGACTGGAGGGTGTATTTGAATGAAAGAAATACAACTCTGATTTCATAAACTCCATGGAGTGTTTTCCCCCTCCCTGTGGTAAGTAGAGAGGTAATTAGGGAGTTTGTACTTCACCTGACCTTACTGGATAAACTTACTTACTAGCTGTCAGATCACTTCACTTGCCCTTTCCACATTCCAAGGAAAAGGCTGCCTGGCAAGCCTACGCAAGCTACCGAGATCCAGCAACACCATCACTGCCTCCCTACTTAAAACAATCCTTTCCAGCCCTCTCACATACCACGCAGGTCTTGTAGCTCAATTCTTAAGCTCCCAGAGACCACAAAGTATTTGGCAGTGCAATAGGTCTAAGATCTTTCCTGTTTGGTTTTGCTCAGAGCTCTATAAGGCAAATAGTTGGTGCAAAGGCACAGGAGACCTAAAGGATTTCAGCAGTGGCATTCTCCCCTGAGGTTCTGGTTTCTCTTGCTCTCTGTGCAGGCAGCTGGCTGGTATCTTCCAGCTGTTTGGAACCTAGTTTCTTTCTGAAATACACATTAATGCCTCTTACTGGCTTTCATGCTGAAGATGGATGCATGCCATATCCCCAGTGACTGACTGGATTTCACCCTGTTTTCTCATTTACCAGTGAGACAGTTCGAGTCACCTTCTAAGTCTGATCTAAGTTACCAGAGTCTTGAAATAGCTATCTGGCTACCTGTCAGATTTCTTTGACACTTACAATTCTCCCAAACCAGCATATGATTACGTAGAATTTTTTTATTTGATTTTAGTCAGAAAATCAGTTGCCACCAGTAACAATATTTAGCAGACATTTATCGGCTTTTAATGGAATATGACTTAAATTTTTTTTTCACCCTACTTAAACTGCACAGATACCTTCTGGTTCCTTTTCCTCTCAACCTTTTTCTAAGTATTCTGATTTATATATATATATTTTTTAAGAAGTTTTTTTCTTTTTCCTAAAGTTTGACAGCAGTGGCACTGCAGAGAGAGTCAGATCCCATACAGAGTTAGATCCTGTATCCCATCAGTACTCTTTGTTTTTAACCTCATTAAAAAGTGGTATCGTAACAACACTATACATCCAATTTCCAAGTATGTTCGACTATAAGAATTCACCCTGGGTTTGTAATTATAAAGCAAATTTTTATTTAGCAAGCAAGTTCTTTATTTAGCAAATCTCCACTTTGGATTTATAAAGCGGTTTCAGTAACTTCAGACTATGTAAACACAAAAAAGAATTGGACCTCAAAGTACCTGTTTGATATAAAAACATATGCAAAAAAGTATTCAATTTCTTTAGGAGGGGAGTTGTTTTATATTTGCCAACTTTTCCAAAGCAGTTTTCTCAATTTATTAATGCAGAGACTGAGGCAGTTCAGGTGGTGATTTAGAACAAGAGTTTAACGCGGGTGCTACCTCTGTAGAGGGAACCTCACAGAAAGCTCCCTCACTGCTAATGTTCTACTGGCAGCTAATTGCTTCGCCTTAGGCTGAATAATTAGCAAACACAAGTGTACCAAATAAATAAATGAAAAATATTTTAAAAACCTAAACAAGCCACCTTTTAGCTTACTTCCTCCATCCCATGAAATCCTTAAACGATTCACTGACAAGACTTAATGAAGGAGAACAAAAAATATTTTCCAGTTCATGAGGTCGGGACTAAGTTGTTGGTGATCAAACAGTCCTTTCATTATTAGTTTGTGGGATCCAGTATTTTTTTTCTTGAACAGTTCTCATTTCCAGAACTGGGAAGTACTGGTTTCCTTCTCTCCCCTGCTAATGACTAAGATGCAGTGGCTCTGCTAGGCTGGTCAGAGGCATGGAGGCAAAAAGAATGTGTGATGTCTCCCACAGAGATTCTTTTCTCTGGACAATTTAAATGTGGCATGAAAGCAAGTCCTGTCCAGGTCAGTTTTAATAGGAAAGAGGATTCTTGCCAGGGATTGTGGTTACCCTCAAGACAATTTAAATCTCTTGGGAGCACAAATATAAAACTCCATTAACAGATTGCTATATTTTAGCTTTCAAAACCAAAACTCTAGTGTGCTTTGTAACGTAGAGGAACAGCTAGGATGCTGAAAATATTACTGTCCTTTAATTAGCAAAACCTACACTAGCAAAAATTTTGAGTATTGTTTGAACTACAAAGGGGTGCTACAGGCTCAGTATCTCTACTTCTTCCTTATTCTTTCTGTCTTTTTTTTTTTTTTTTTTTTTGGACTAGGAAATCTAGAACTGAAAATTCATAAATCAAGCACCAACAATGTTGTCTTATTAGTAAGTATTTTTCTATTCTTTATTATTTTTCTTTTAAATTGTGTTAAGAATGTCCCCTTGCTGTCATTCCTCCCAGGAACCAGAACAATATTCCATTTTCCCTAGGGAAGAGAATACTAGTTCTGTTGCAATAGAAACACCTTTGTCATCTTAATACCTTCACCACCTGGTTTGTCTTTTCTCTCTCTTCTGCTTAGATTAGGTTAATAGAAGTGTAACAGGATAAAATGTAAGCTCTACAGACATTTATATCAGATCTGTGCTCTGGCAGATCACCCAGTTTTACCCTACACCACTGCTTTAGGTCATGGGATGTTCTGGATCAGGCACTAGCAGCCTTAAGCCATCTTCAGTTCATTATTAAAACTAACAGCACCCACATTCAGGTTCAACTCAAAAGAACCTGTTTGAAGATGCTCATGCTCAGACAACTAACTGTGCTTCTACTACGCCCTTTTACAGCTGTCCACAATTACGCCAGTTTTAGAACATCTACAATGTTTTCTACTTAGTGCAAACACTGTTTCTGTGAAAGTTTTGAGTTTCCACACTGATTACCATAGTCTTGTTTCCCTTTGCTGCATGAACATTTGCAGGTGCAAGCAGAATGCTGGCAAAGTCCTGAAACCATCTGGGATCGCAGAGGAATGCAGTGCTGGGAGCTCCCGTTTGCCTCTCTAGGTCTTCCAAGGTAGATTTTCATTGCCTTCATCACTGTGTCCTGAAGAAGAGTCAAGAGCTCCCAAAGCAGTTAATGCCAGTAGTGACAGGTGACTTTTGGGATGGGTCCTAAACAAGAGCTCTCCCCTGAGATGCACATAGATTCCCAGCTACCTAGCAGACAGCTACACTGTAATTATGGGGTGAGCAGAGAGGGAGAATGGAAAGGTTTTCCCTGCGACATGGAAATTTCCCAGCTCAGCAAGAAGGGGAAAGGATTTCCTCACCAATCATTGCTTTTGGTAAAGTCGTAGCCTAGTAAAAGAACGGTCCTTAAGGATGGGAATCACCCCACCTAAGGCTGACAATCCCTAAACCTGTGCAGCACAGCAAAGTTTCTTTTATAGATGGTAGAGACAAGTGGGTGTCTCTAGCAAACCGCTGCTCACATCCCAGTATACACAGAAGTCCAAAATAGACCATGTGAGTCACACGCTACAAATGACCATTGCTTTCCTCTGCTTAAAAAAGGGATCTCAACAACAGATGCCTAATTGTTGATGTCCAGTGATCAGTCAAATGAAACCCAGTCTGGCTGGAAGGATGAGATTTGTTCAGCCAGGCCAATTAGAGATGAACATCTCTAAAACAGGAGATAGCAAAAAATGGTTAAGCAAGAATGAAAGGGATTAACAAATACCAAATGACTAGGGCATACGACTGTCTAAATGTGAATGATCTCCTTTTCCTTACTCTTCCTCCTCTCCTTCACTAAAGACGAATGTTGGCTATGCAGATGAAAAGGACACGGACCAAATCTTGACTGTCTTCTGCAAATCCCCATAACGTGGGGAAAATAAGATGCCTTAGCTTCAATACAGCCAGTGTCAGAGGCATGGAGACAAAACCTTCATCTTTATGCTAAGCAAAGTTAGGTAGGTTTACTCTTTTTACCTGCACTCATGTTTCTCACAAATCTTTGCAATGATGCTCTTTGGTGGAAATTCTGCAATTAAATATCTGTATTTCATTTTAGATTAGGCTATGCTAAATGAAAAATATCCAGGGGAACTACCTGATCCCAGTTCTAAACATCAGGATACTACAGTGGGTAACAACAAGGTCTTTCTGCTTTACTCCAGAAACTGGATTAAGAAACTGGTAGTTTGGAGATCTTTGAAAAACCATCTCCCAGTGACCTCTGATTGTCATACAAATCCCTTTGCATACAGCAAATAGCAGAGTATTCCTGGTGGGGAACATAAAAGCCTCCTTTCACATTTGCAAAAGAGAATATTGGCCTTTGTACTTCATTAGCAACTTTCCAAAACCTCATTGACTAAACATTTGTACAAACTAGCTAAATAATCCTTCTTCTCCGAGCTAAATAATCCTCTTTCCACTTAATACAGCAGAACAAAAAAAAAAAAAAAAAAAAAAATCTGTGTCCAAGTGTCACAGATGATGAGGTGTTTTGATTTCATAAGAAAACACTCATTGAACTGTGTTGCTAGGATCACGATCCAGCTAGTTCAGAGAAAAAAATAAAGGAACAAACAAAGCTGCTGTGGTCCAAAATGGCATTAACCAGTTGTGTATTCCTCCTTCCTTGTAAAGCAAGCGGCTCAACATGTCAACCTCTCAAAGCACTTCTAAATCTGGGCAGCAAAAGGCCCCATGCTGTCACGGGAAAGTCACATCCATTGTGTGGGGCACATATGCACACTGTCTCAACTCGGTCTTTTTCCTTTCCTCATCCTTCTGGCAAACTTATTGCCTAGTGATTCTGTAATTGTTATGAGCAATGTAATTATTGTTTTACATTTGATCAAGATTTATTTACATTTGATCAAGATTTATTTACATTTGATCAATATTTATTTACATTTATTAAGACAATATTTACATTATTGCCTTACATTTCCTTTGCAAAATGTCTTTTAGTCTACTACCTTTTAGTGACTTAAAATAGTGCGTTTATACCTTAAAGTGTTCTGTAAAAATTGTTTTGTCACTAATACAAAAGCCTTTTTCTTTCTACTTAAGTGGTGATACAGTCACTGAAAACAAGCTTTGGTTAACAGAAAAATGCTCTTAAAGTGTGTAAGTAATGTAAGCCTAATTTTACTATTTAACGTGCGTAGCTATTTATTTTACCTGCAAAATAAACTATGCAGCAGAGAGGATATACTTTAATGAAGGCTTTTAAGAGCTCCTTTGAGATGTATTTGAAAATACTAGTCCTCTCAGAAAAATAATTGCCATAAAGACCAATGCATTGATGAAGGACATCTGAATTTCTTCGTATCAATTAGTCAAATATTAATTGGAACTTACATCTCAAGAAAAGGGAAGTCCTTTTATATTGTGTCTCCAGATCCAGACAAATAATATGTGAAAAAGCAGAGAGTCTAAAATGACTGGCAATAGAATGAACTGTCAAAATTATTTACTCCTTGGAAAAAAGATTCTTAAGGAAATGCCTTTATCTAGTGGGAGGAAAAAAAAATAAATAAACCAGTAGCTCTAAGTAAAAGTAGAGATTACCCTAGCAGAAACCAACACAGGATGCCCAAATGGAATTGAAGTCTTCAGTAAAAGCAATGGGGTGAGGTAAGTATATGGCCATAATCATAGTCAAGGCACAAGCAAAGCTAAACAGCTCGATGCGCTTGAGTCTACTCACAAGCTCCCTTTCACCTCAGAACTCTGAGGAACAGACGAATAGTGCCACATCCAGCAGAAAGAACTTTTAATGACTACGTTACTTCGGTGGAGCTGCAAAATATGTGCAAATCATAACAGGATTTATGCCAACACCAGAAAATAGAAACTGGCTCAAAACTCTATCCTTTCACACCTCAGGCTCTGTGTTAATCCTGGGATAACATTTGAAGGAAAGAATAATTAATGGCTCAAAGTTAAATGGACAATAGAATAAAATGTATCGTGGCTTTAGGGAAGGTAGGTCATGTCAGACTAGCCTGATTTTTTCCTTTGATAGGATAACTGAATTTCCAGACAAAAGAACTGCAAAGAGAGATTAGATTTTATCTGAACTTCAGCAGAACATTTGGTAAGGTGTCACAATGGAGATTACAAGATAAACTGGAAAAAAAGGAAGATTAGAAAAGGACTCTGGAGGTGCCAACTAAAGTGACTTGCAGAGGAAATGCCCATGAACTGTGCTGAAAGGGGAACCTGTGGGCTGAAAGCAGATCATCCAAATAGTGCTCTTCCTGGATAAGTCTTGGCATTCGTTTTGTTTACTGTTTTACTACCTGGTTTCACCCCTAAAATAGGAATGAGGGAAAGAAGTCAGAAAAAAGCAGGGAAGTGCTGCCAGCCTGAAGGGGGAAGAACACGCCATGTGAAGGGAAAAATGGACTTGAATAGCAAACGTGGAGTGACATGTAATAGTGCAAAGTACAGCATCCCACAGTTAAAATGGGATTCATCTCATCCAAGCCATCTAAAAACTTGGTATTGACTGTTGAGTCTCCTCCCGTCATCTCTAGAAAGATGTGAACAAGTTCACTGGTAATTTTGTTTTATCTAGTTTAGACACATCTAAATGGGATGGAGGGATATTCTTTGGAGTTTCTTTCCTCTTTCTGTACTTTTTCACAAAGGATGTTTGGAAGACTTACTTAGGTGCCTAACTTAAACTTCTGAATTTGATGAGAAAAACCTCCCCGGGGACTATTACACATTTGCATTATAGGGGTTCATTAGCCAGAAATTAGACAGAAGAAAACCATGTATTTCTTTGTACGACCCAGAGCTCTATATAATACAAATAACTTCTTCAGATGTACTACACAAGGTAAATTTAATTGAAACAGCAAAGAGTTACTACAAGTGTGAAAAAAACACCAGGGAGATTTCACCTGAGTTATCATCTGCCTGTCCACATTCTGCAAGAGTCTGTCAAAACACAGTCTGTCTTGCAAAGAAACCCACTACAGTCATGTGGATAGTTAAATACATCATGTCATTAGACCTCCTGTGCAAGGAAGACAGAAGGGCAATTTAATCTTAAAAAAAGCCCAAGAGAAACAGGCTATGAACTTGCCACTATCAGATTTAGGCCAGAGATTTTCTGAACCATCAGAACAGCCAGGCTGGGGGACAGCCTTCAAGAATCACAGAATTGTCACAGTTGGAAAAGACCTCAAAGATCACTGTGTCCAACCATCAACAGCAACAACAACAACAAAAATAATCACACACACACAAAAAAACCAACCAAAGAAACAAATAAACCCCACAACCAGACAAAAACCCCAACCAACCAAAACCCCACCTGACCATCCCACTAAACCATGTCCTGAAGCGTCTCATATACGAGCTTTTTGAATACCTTCAGTGATGGTGACTCCATCACCCCCCTGGGCAACCCATTCCAGCACCTGACTACACTTTCAGGAAAGAAATTCTTCCCAATATCCAACCTGAACTTCCCCTGGTGCAACCTCAGGCCATTTTCTCTAGTCTCCTCATTGTTTACTTGGGAGAAGAGACTACACCCACCTCACTACAAACTCCTTTCAGGTGGTTGTAGAGAGTGATAAGGTCTCCCCTCAGCCAGAGCTGATGAAAGCAAGAAACCTGAAGAGTTTTAAAAGGGAGCTGAAGTGGTTTGTGAAACAGATTATATAATAAGGGTCTTGAAAGTAAGAGGCTGTACTTAGTGCACCGTGAGGATCTCGCTGGCTTCACGTTTGCTTGAAAGAAGACTAAAAAAGCTAAATTCTTACTACAGTTTGGAAATGGGCTAAAATGCCCTGGAAAAATCTTTTATTTTAAATGTTAAAAAAAAAAACCCTAAAAAGCCATCTCCTAAGCTCTTAAAATATTTTTCCAGTGTACCTGTATTTATACAGATTTTCAGAGGGAAATAACAGATTTGTCATTTCTGATGACAGTAACAGAAGAAAGTGTCTGAATCCAAAGATAATGTTTTTCTTTATGGGGGCATGTTAATCTAATCATATCAAACATTTGGTTGCTAGTTTTATATTTTTGGGGTATTATTATTTTTTTTAGAAAGAAACAAAGAAACAGTGATTTGAACAATATAGATGAGCCTTCCTTTGAAATATGTTCAAATGCACTGTTTCTTTACTAGTACTTTTTTTTTTTTTCATCTGGACAGATGAAGCTCTTTAATAAAAGAGCTGGGTTTTTTCACTTTTTTTTTTTCCTTCCTTGAGCTTTTTTGTTATATACACAGTTTTAAACAAATTAAATTGTTAATGAGTGTTAATATATATCATAACTAAACCAAAGACTATAATTTGAATTTGTTTCATTACCTATGTTTTTACAATTTCACATGAAATAGAAGGCTCTAATTAATTATGAGATAAATATCTTTAATTTGTGATGTCCTTACCTATATTTGAAAGACAGCTTGAAGAGTTTTATCAAAAAAATCAGATTTACAAAGTCTATGACATAGCCAGTAGATGGTTTTGTAGCATGTCCAGTTTAAATCAGCTCAGTAGAAGCAGAGAGTCAATAACTGTGAATAAACAGCTTTTATTTCTTCCCCTAGGACTTCAAAACCCAGTTTGTCATTTTGCCATACTCCAGTCATAATTGTAGTGGTATCAAGTAGCAATGGACTGAATCTACAGTTCCCTTACAAATGCATCCTCTTGTAGTACAGAACTTGGGTAGTACATGCTGAAACAAGCACTTAGTGAGAAAAATGTTAGAACTGTAAAATGCACGTAGGATAAAAATAGTTAGTCTTTAATTCTCAACCTCACATTTCATATCCTCACTCAAGAAAAAGAAGGCAGTTAAAAATAATGAGTGTATGCCACTTGGTATATTGCTGTGTGCTTTTGAAATGTCCTTTGAAGCAAACATCTTGATCTTATAAGGGAAATGGAAAAAAGAAAATTCGAAGTGGTTCATCTAAAATCACACAATAAGCCTTCTGCAAAACCAAAAATACAGGTAAAACCAAAACATCTCCTGATTTTTCTGTGCTGTGTCTTAACAAACAACAGTAGAAAGCCCAACAAACTCAGGAATATCAATTACATTATTCACAGGGATAGGCACATCTTAAAATTAGTTATTTTAGCTCTACTGTCCCACAAACTATTTCCATCTGGACATACAAAAATCTAACTCAGTTAATTTCTGTCATTATCAGGGGTCTTGCTTACACTCTGCTGAGATGCACTGTGTAGCCAGAGCTATATGGCAGCTGCAGGTACATCGCCTATTAGCTTTAACTACAGTCTGAGGTAAGAAAGCTTTCTCCACACTCAGAGCTTTGTGGCCATGTATCACTTATGTGCTTA
This sequence comes from Megaceryle maxima, assembly GCA_024605025.1. Classification (NCBI taxonomy): domain Eukaryota; kingdom Metazoa; phylum Chordata; class Aves; order Coraciiformes; family Cerylidae; genus Megaceryle; species Megaceryle maxima. The sequence continues at coordinate 17,289 of JANHGN010018389.1, forward strand.
TCCCCACCCTTCTCCATACACAGGGGGGAATTTTGCTTGCGTAATCAAAAGGAGGGCATCTGATGACCCTATGGGTTTCTCTTGCATAGGCTGAGTCTGAATTTTAGCTGAAGCTCATATGGTCTCTCCCCCACCTGGACTTCCTAGAACTTGTTAGCAAATGAACTTACATAAAAGGTGGTAAAGCAGATCTCCTTACATCATCCAGTTACAGATTCTAATGAAGCTTTATAGGAATTTAGTTACATTTTAACTTTTAAAACTCCTTTGGAATTTTCCAAACTCATTCATTTCACCCCATGACACTGCCACAAGCTATCCATTTGTGTTCACATAGACTCTGTATGAGTTTTCTTAGAAAGTCAAGCTAAACATTTAAAAATAGGAGAATAGAACTCAAATAGTGCCATCTGAGGGTGCTTTGCCAATCTCAGAAGGTGCCAAGATAAGGATCAGTCTAACAGTGAAACTGTGCTTTAAAGCCAAACCTGTATAGAACGGGACATCTGCATACCGTAATAAAGGAGACTAAAGCAGGGCAGAATAGGAGGTAGAGGTTTCCTGAAGAACTGGTGTGCAGGAAGAGTGTACTTTTAGAGATCAATAAGCTGTCTTTCCACACTACTCATTATCCTGCAAACTATACAGAAATAAAACAAACCAATGCATCATGAGAAGATGGTAATGATTGAAGAGGTAATGACCAATTTTGGCATGAACTTGCTCTGCTCCCTTACATGAAGCTACAGGGTCATTCTTTCACACTGAAGACAGCATGATATTGCATTTATTAGGGGCAATCTTACTGAAAACAGACATACAGGTCTATTTAGACAATCAGCCTTCACTGCTGGCTCTCTATTTGTAACTAGATCTATTAGCTATAGAGGAAGTGTATCTTGTGTAGATAAATTACCTTAAAATAGAGCCCGTGTGCTATAGTGCCAGCACTAATGGCACATGTTGAAGCCTAGTTGTAACATGCTAAGTTACAGATTATAATTCAGAATAAAATACAGTTTCCATATTTGTAATAGGAAATAGGTAGAAAAATAGGAACTGGTTGAACTCTATATGCCATTACCATCTTATTTCTGTCTCTTTGTCTATCTATCAAGCTGTAGTTTCTAATTAGTTTTACAATACTTGAATATTGTGATAACTTCATTAGAGGAACAGGAAATAATCCTTAGCTTTATATCCCTTTACTACTGACAAATTCAGTTTCAAGCCAAAAGTGCTTTTGTTTTCTCCTGCTTATGCCTATCTGTTTGTGTATTTCCATGAAGAGCCTCAATTAGATTTCTAGGTTTCTTAGGAATGTTAATGCATTTATTTACTGAACATGGCAAGGGCTCTAAGGAAATCTGGCTGGTACCAGGCACGGGGAGCCTCAGGCTGGAGATACTCGTTGCCACAGTCAGAAGATGCTCAGCAGCCGATGGAGATCCGCCTCCTGAGATGAGCAGCTTTGTTCTTCCAGCTTTGGTACATTTGCCTGTTCCTCTGTTAAGGGCTTATTGTATTTACGAGTTCCAGCCCAACATTGTCATTAAGCAAGTGCTATGCAGGGAACAGGAGGAGCCATTTTATGCCCATGGGAGTAAAGTTGAGGTGACTGTTGGGTTGCTTAATGTGAAGGAAGCCAAATGGCACGGAATGCCCTCCCACTCCAGAGCTCTACTGAGATCCCCACTTCACATCGGTAACGTGGCACCTGGCATTCAGAACAGTACTCATTAAACAGCTTTTTCTCAATGAGCTTTACATATTATGCCTTTTTTTGGGGGGTGGTGGTGGTTGTTTCTTTTCAGGAGCAGCAGCAGCAGCAGCTGTGACAATGGAGCAAACTCTGGCTTACTAACAGCAGGACAAGTTCCATGCAGATATTTTTTGTTGAGTTAAAAGTTTCCCATGTTACTGCTCTACTTTTCAAGAAGGGAGGGTGGGTTTTTTTTTTTAAACAAAGCAGACAGTCATAAACATTCTGCAGTATTATTCTCTCAACAAATTTACATGCAATTTCCACCACTTTGCAACTGAAAATGCTGAAAAGTAAGGCTCACACCAGGATAAAAGTGTATTTCTTTTATTTTGCTCATTTCAGATACGTGCTGTATATTCTTTCATTCCTAAATAGAACACTGTCCTCCCCCAGCACTGTTTATCTTTCCAGAGTTAGTTTGCATTTTTATATGGCACAAAGCCTTAAAAAGATGTTTAGGGCAGGCTAAAGCCTGGTATTGGGTTAAAGAAGATACAGGAGTGTCTAAGGACCTAAAATATTTTTGCAGGTTGGAACTTATTATGCATTTATAGCTTGGTGCTTGTTTGAAGAGAGATGGCTGTGTGTGAAGGAAGGAAGAACGCAGATAAGGGAGGAGCATTATCTATGTAGATGAATGGGAGCGTAGTCTTCTAGCATACTGATGAAAGAAGGGTCAGTTAAGTACAACAAAGTGAAGTTGAGGACAAAATTGCAGCCAGAGCTTTTGAGAGACCACAAGTTTTTCAACTGTTGATAATTTCTGGCTCATGTTTTATTTATAGCAGTACTGTAATTAAAATCAAATGAGTTAAAATGATAAGTGTTACGTTGCACAACAGAGGAACTGCCATATGGACCACCTATGAAAATCTACTAAGATTTGATAGAACGATACCAAATTTATGTTCTATTTGGGTGAATTAAAACTGAGAAAAGGAAAGGAAGGAAATGGGGAAACCTCAGCCAATTACCTGCAGTGTTTGGAAACTGCCAAAGGACCTGGGCTGTATAAAAAGGGTATGAGCCAGGCTGAAGATAGAACCCAATCTATTCAGTTTCCGCTATCGTGTAAGGCTTGTCTTGGCACATTCCGACTTGGAATGGAGCATTTGTAACTGGTAGGATATGAATCATCCATGGGTAAGTATTAGCAGGGGTAACACAGAGAAGGTCACGCAGATGTACCCAGAAAACAATGTACAGTTTATATGTTAACAGTATTTGAAGTTACTAATCAAGATTACTAATGACTAAGTTACTAATCAAGTTACTAATCCACAAGATCAACACCAGTGTCCTCACCTGTTCTCAGTAGAATACAATGGGGACTCCTGAAACCCACATGGTATCACTGATATCATGTGGCATCTGTGCCCTCTATGGGTTCAACATCTCTTCTGTTGCCTTTCTGAATGGTATAAAGAAAATCAACTCTGATGAGGGAAATGGCCATCATTAAATACTACCACAAGTAAGTGGTAAGTATTGGTAAGTAAATTCAACTGATGGCATGGGTGAAAAGCAAATCCATATACCTCAGGAACATTAATTTGTGAAAAAACCTAGAGAGGTGGCCTGATTATCTATTATATGATGGTGTAAATAGGCATGATGCAGTCTAATTATCAATTAATGAAGCAAATTTGAAATTGAAAAAAAAGAAAAAAAAACAAAACAAAGAAGAAAATGAAGTTCTTAAGCAAGAGCGAGAGACAGGAGAAGAATAAAGAATTCTGGTATTTGCAGAAGACATGACTATGAATGCCTTGTTTGCTTCATTCTAGGTTTTTTGGGGGGAATCACAACACCCTAAATGCCAGATACTAAAGAAAACTCATGAATATTTGAAATTAAACATGGACCTGTAAGATGAGATATGAGGGAGAACCTACAAGCAAGAGAGTTTATCAGCATCAAGAAACTACAATGATCATCAACTCAGAAAGCAATTAAATCTTTTAAAAGGGTATTTATAAATTACAGAACAGCTTTTCACTCGCTTTGATCGCAAGAAGGATTTTTATGGCAATACATTGTACGTGGGATGGAAATTTATTAATAAAATTCTGCAAGTGTAGCTCTGATGAAATGAAACCATTATACTTCAGTCAACATTAAAAACATGCCCTTGTTACACTGTTTCAAAGACTCGAGGCAATGTTGCTAACTTTCAGATCATAAACTGTAGATGTGTATTTTCCTTCAGAAAGCTCAAGGTTTTGCACCAGTCAGAAGTTAAACAAACAATTAAACAAACCCTCCCTCTCGACCTCAATCAAAACTGACCTAAACTTTGTCACTTGCATTATTTAGATGAGTTTGATGATTTGGACCTCAATGTGATGATGATTTTAGGCATTTATTTAGATATGCTCTTTGCAAGAAACGGCGTTTTTCTAGATTTATAAGACATTAGCCAATTCTTAAGTTTCATAACACCTCTTAAGTTTCTTAACATCAACATTTCTTAAAACCCAATGAGCTTTGAAAAACCATAAACCCCAGAAACCAATCCATCTCTGTCCAATTCGTTTTTTTTTTAAAAACCTGCAACCTGAAAACTACCTCAGACTACGCAACATAAAGGACCCAATATAAACCAAAAGCAGGAAATTCCAAATTTGAGGTTGAAAATCAATCTCCAAATAAAGCAAGATGTATGAACGAAAACAAAAGGAAAATGCTTCCATTTATCAGGCTGTACCCATTTTAAGGTCAAGACTTACAGTAACAACTCGAAACAAGACTCGTGGAGTAATGAAAAGTTACTGCTGTCGGGTGATAAATGTTTTCAGTCACTAGGAGACAGACTAATTCAAATTAGAAATTATAACCCTCAGACGCCAGTTCATGACCAGTCTCCTAAATCATCCAGTTTGTCACAGTTTATGCTATTTTATCACTTTCATCCTTTGCTTATCTATCTTTTAATTTTCAGCATTAAAAAATTAAATCACAAATCCCATTCATACATCATCTTTTGAAATGTCTATTTAAATAGTTTTAAAAAGCCAATTATAACGATGTAATGCTTTTCTAAATTGAAGAGTGAGGATAAAACCTGAGATGCCAAACTGGGAGGAACTCTACCAGCTCCTGGTTTTATTTCCTGTTTTTTTCATTCTTACATTTCATAATATTTATTGGTACTTTAGGCTAGGGAAAATTCAAAGTAAAAACTGAAATATTAGCAGTTTCTCCTTTCCAAGTAGAAATATATTCAATGCTTTCTTAAGCAGATCTTAAGGTAAGAAGAATGATCTCTGATGAGGATGAAAACTAAATGATGAAAGAGAATTTGTGCATTTTCAAATTTCCCCAAATTACATATTTCAGATGAAATGCATTTATCATCAGAAATAACCATTGTATTAAAATAAATTTTAAAAAAAGGAAAGAAAATTGAGAAGCCTTTACTGAGGAAACAGGAAAAAGAAAATGTATAAACCCTAATTCAGAAAAACTGGAAAAAAGTTTTCTTGCAAATGCAATGTTTATCTAATTAAACTGAAGTCTTTCAGATCAATGGTACCCAATCTCACAGTTTTTTTGTCTACTATCTGCTTGTTTTCCTTGAAGATCTGGCTTTAACAGCTCTTTTTCTACCTTCAAAACCAGTGCAGAATGCTTCACTGAAATCAAGCTAAGAGCTGAGGACCACGAAACAAAAAAGACTATGTTTAAACAGAGTAAGATCTTCATTGATCACCTCTGTCTCCATCAGAATTACACACTCGATGGCTAAAGAAAGCTACAGCTCTACATCATCTCAATTTCAGTTAAGCATCTGGCCTGAGGTGGTTCTTCCTTATCAACTAAAATCCACTGGATTCTGAGTCTTTGTTACTTTTTTTTTTTTTCTGCTACAACAGAATTGGATCCTACTCATGCTTAGCTGGGGAAAAAAAAAACCTCATCCCAGCAACTCAGCCCTAAATAGATTCACGTTATGGAACAGTGGGATACATTCACATATGATTTAATGACATTCACAACAAATAATAACCAATGTAGCTAGTAGCAAAACATCTCAAAAGTCAACTGAAGTATTTTATATTGCTATATAATCTACATGTTGAAATTTGTATCATGACTCCCATCTAAACGAATGAATTAGAGACATCAAGCTTAAAGATGTACAAAAGCATGCATCTGTGTCAACAAATTAAAACAAAATCACTTTGGATGCAAAATTTGTTTTCCAAAGCAGACCAACATGGCTTAGACAATACCTAGAATTCTGCAACGAGCAGCAGAGTCCAACTCTCTACAGCTCTAGTGGAAACAAATCTACGACCCATGAAATCCACTCTGATGGGTTTGGTAACAAGGTACTAAGAGTAAAGAAGCAGTATTCAATCAGAATTGAACAGTGACTGTGTCTGGTTTATGGCACTGATGTCACATTGATGCTCAAAAAGTCTAATGCTGTATTTAAATTAAAACAGCAAAGAAAACGTGTGGTTAAATGTCAAGTAGAGTATGAATTGAGGCAGGAAATATGTGACTACAGTGTTCACAACGACGTGATTTAAGATAATTAAAAGCCTATTAAAAACTTCTATAGCTGCGACTACTAAAATACACTTTGTTGCATGCAGGATTTATTGCAATGAAGTCAGATTGTATTGATTTAATTTTGGAAATATTTTCAGTATTACAGGTATTGCAGTGACAAGTAATTTAACAGAAGAATCCATGTCTGGTTTACCTTCAGAACAAGATTTGTAAACAGGATTAAAAATATTGGTCCTTTGCCGTGAAAAAGGCATGAAAAGAATGAATCTACCGATAATGCACCACACCTACATCTAGGGTGGGTGGGCATTTCCAACTCCTAAACTGAGTGTCTGCTAAACTTTTTATCAGTCAGTCAAGGTTTTCCCCATTGCATCATGATCAAATTCTTTACCTCTTGAAAAAGTTTTATTTGTAGAGAGTTTCAGGAAAATAGTTTGGCCGCTGCCATGAACGCAAAGAACAAGAAAAAGTTGTTTACTTGCACAGAATAATAGTAATAATAACAATAAATAATAAAAATAACAACAGCCACCAGCACCACAACGTAAAAATCTTAATAGAAACTCTTACTTTTTACAATATAAGTCCTTGAAATTTCTGTAACTGCACTGGTGTAGACGTGCCCTGGTTTTACATTTCAGGAACAATCTAAAACACACGCTTCTGAAAATGACATTATGGATTTAGGCAGTTAAATTCTCCAAAGATTCCATCTTTCCTATGCATACTCTACCCCCAGATAGCGCTGCCTGCCAGCGGGATTACCTAATTCATTATTCCTTCTTAGAAACTCAACGTTCCAAGTTCCAAGTCTCCTTCGCACAGAGGACCTTGCCCGCAACTCCCCCAGTGGAGAAACAGCCCCAGCTGAGAGCAGGGAGCTTCTCAGTTCTCAGCTACCTTCGTATTTTTGAGAGGAACAAATGAGTTCCCCAAGAAATTACAGATCTTTAAGAGAACTAGGGAAGACGTTTTTTAAGAAACAGACATGGAGAAGCAGAACTAGGAAAATATGAAGGAAGAGGGGAAGAAGCAAAGGAATGATGGTTTACACTGTTATCATCCCCACTCGTGTTAACCGCCCCGCAGCCATGGGTGAAAGGCCAAGTACAAGTGCATGCCATTAAAAAAAAAGATCAGAACTTGTCAGCGACTGATCTCCAGAGAATAGTTTCTGTATATGTGGGCCTGAATTCCATTCCTCTTGCATCTCAAGCCCTGAAGGTTGATAAAAGGTAGAGAAAAAATGAGTGACCACCTGGAAAGAGGTGCGCCTTCTGACAGCCTTGTGCTTTTAAATGCAGAGAAGTTCTGCAGTTCAGTGGGAAGCTTGTCTCTCCTGAAGCCATTGCCAGAAACATCATAGAAGTGAACGGGACCACTGCCTCCAGAGCTGCAATGCCCTAACACTGGCATTCCTGCTTCGTCTCCTCTATGGCATTAAACTAAAATCTTCAGCAAAATGATTTTTCTCTTCAGGTTTAGAGCTGTAGCTGACCTGCAATTTGAATGCAATTAACAGCCTCTTGGAAACTAGCTCATCCTGAGAGTGGACAGGCTTATATGGCACTGAAATACATCAGGCAGATAAGCAGCTCTCCGAGAACAACGTTCCATGTGGCAGGATCAAAAGCTGTACGCAGAGCAGTCTCATAAGATTTTGGCTACGTGCAGAAAAGAATCAGATGTAAAAAGTATTTCTCATATTGTTGAAAATCAAGGTCAAAGCTGTGGAGCTCATTATAATTTTGCTATATAAATTCTGAAGTATTATGGATCAAATTTTGAAAAAAAAAATTACAACTATGTCTGAAACTATGGTTCAGGGAACATGAGAATTAGAGTTGTCTATATCTAACAGATAGATGCATATCATTTTTCTGATGTTGCATTTTAAAGTAGCACAATAATGCAACACCAATGGTGTTTAGGAAGCACTCGGAAGATGTAGTTCCAAGTCTCACATCAGAAAAACGAAGCTGACTGTAAAAAAGACAAATCTGTCTCAACCAAGGGATATGATGACAATTCACACCCTGCACTATCTTCCAGATTTATGCTTAATTTCTTCATCTTTTTTTTTTTTTTTTTTTTCTGCCTTCCAAGGGCTATAGCAGTGACTGAGTATACTCCAAAAGCAAGGTTTTCTTCCTTTGATAACAAAGAACTGTTTATGCTGAATATAAGTATCAGCATGAGAGATATATCAACAAGAGAAAAACAAGAAAATGAGATAAAATACAGGTTCAATAAAGCACAACACAGTCATACTTGAAAGTCTGGTATGGGACTATCATAGGCAGTGCTTAAAAGATGGAATTTTTGAATCATCCAAATCCAACGCCTGAATGAATAGATTCAGAAGTGGTGACAGAAAGGAAGAAGAAACCTTGATTTGAGATTATTCTCTTGGATTCCAGGAAACACTAATACTTTGGGCTTACCTATTGATCCTTAATATGGAAAAATCCACAGATGTTCTTATCTGACCCATACATTCACAGAAACAGAAAAATGGGTAACAGGGGTGAATGCATTTCTAAGATCTCCTAGGAAGCTTGTTTCCCCTTTCTGAAATCTGAGTTTTGCTACAAGAATATGAAAAGAGTAACAAGCGTGGGGAAAATGCCATTACTTTTTTTTTCTCCTATGAAGCAATTTTTATTGGTTACAGAACATAAAGAAGTTTGTTTTCTACTCTCCAAAAATGTCCATCCCACTAGAGAGACATGTCAAAGAAATTTCATTCTCCTCTTTAAAACAGATAAATAAGAACACGGGGGTTAAATGAGTGAGAATCCCCAATCCCCTTCCACCTCTCATACCGAGCAATTTTCTGCTGGGAAACTAAAAATTATTCTCTCCTGGAACTGAATCAGAAGGCAGACCCATCAGTCAGTAGCCAGCATATGATTCAGCTCAGCTTTTCAATAAGTTAAAAAGTCCAAAAGCCACCAAAAAAAAGAGTTTTGAATGAGAGGGCTGCCTTCTTCTAGCTCTTCTGAAATGCCTGCTGAGCACTCCTGTGAATCATGCCTGCTGCAGGAGAAGCACCTCTGAGTTAAGAAAGCAGGGATTTTCGGTGACAGCTGGCAAGCAGACACTCCCTCTATCGAGGGACAGCTTTCATTCAACTGAAAGGTAGGACAAGCACAAATTCCTGTAGCTGAACACTGAAAGGGAACTAGAGCAATGATAAAAATACATAGCAATTACAGCTCTCCTCCAACTATACTGTTTTAAAAGAAAAAAAAAAAACAAAACAACTCAATAGAGTGTTTTCTAAAAAGAAAAATATGTTTATTATATACAACAAGACTCTTCATAAAATATGTTGATTTTTGCTTATATTTTATGACTATACTAGCAAACATTGTATAATAAACCCTATTTCAAGTCAGAAAAAGACATTCAAATCTTGGGAAATGATACAAAATGTTAAAATAGCACTAAGTATTCCACTCATGTTAAATTCGGTGCTTGGATTGCAGAATGATTTAGCTGTGCCTTCAAATGCTTTTAATATTCCTTCGTGCAACGTACACACAATCAGGAAACTCTTTCTCCTGTAATTCACTCACATTTCCAAGGGGGGGGGATGCATTTTGAATGTTTGGGGTTTTTTTTTTCCTACTTGTTAAGCCAACTGAAAGAAATACTACTTATGTCCCAGATGAATCGTATGACATTTTTTCTAGCCTGATTAATTAGCAAATTACTAACAATGACTATTTCCTGTCTGTTCAAAAGACTTCTGTTTAAAAGATTCCAGAGCAGCCTTTCAACACTTAGAATAGCAGCAGGCAAAACTATATAAGCTTAACAAAAAAAAGTGTGAGTTGCACAAAAAATTGAAAACAATTTTATTTCATCTGTTTCGATGTCTGCTTTTATTGTTCAAATACACTGAAAATATATCTAGAAGAAAAAATGTAAAAATAGGGTTCCAAAAACCTGGGAGCAGCTTATCACAGCTATAAAATTAAGGCTGCATTGAAAAGTGTCTCTAATTATTATTATTTTTTTAAACTTTAAACAAGATTTAAATGGATACATGACATACAAGTTTCTTTCTTTGCTTGTTTTTTACCTCCCAATATTTCCTCTAAACTGATTTGGCTATTTTTATGCCAAAGGGGGAGAAATGTTTCAGATACTTTTCATAGTCTTCACAGTAACGTTTAATAGATAAATTTACCCCATAATCCTACTTTGAACTTTAGTCTCCTCAGCAACCAACTGTGGTGTTAGCCTTATTTTACTTAAAAGTTTATGCTTTGAAAACTGGCTTTTGGAAAGCTGACCAAAAATTAAACCATTTTATGAAGGTCGTTGTCCAAGTGTCTCTTATAACACTGACGGGCTAAGGCCATTGACCACCTCTTTAGGAAGCCTGGTCCAGTGTTTAACCACCCTCTCGGTACAGAAGTTTTTCCACTGTCAAGTCTGCAACTCCACTAACATTTTACTGTCTCCCACTGAAGCTTATGTCACCCAGGTACCCTCCCAAAATTATTCTTTTCCTGAGCCACTCCTTCCAACTCCACATTGCACCTGAAATCTGGTTGTATCAAAACTTATCTTTACTCAGTCTAGCCCTGGAGCTCCTGACACTGGAATTACTCAATATGCTCAACACTTTTTTGTGTTTCCAGTTCCTTATAACAAAATAAAACCACTGAAGACGCTTTTAGAAAGTGATCAGCACTTCTGATGTTCAGCACATCCCTAACTTTAGTTACGCCGATTCAGGGCTTAAGAATGAATATTAACATTTGTGCTTCAGAAAAGCTAATTAATAGTCTTTCATTCCAGGCATTTAGTTGTCAGCAGAAATGTAACAGTACTTTTAGCACTCAGATATGTGTTCTTTTTGATCTGTACAAAATCTTTTTCCTTTAAAAGAGATTTCTAGTCTGGAGGCAGGAAGATAAAGCCCGCTGTGTTTTGTCACTCGTGGTGACACCTGTATATGACCAGGTCTTCCCTGTTTGTTTCTCTTACTGTAACAAGAAAATACTATGCAAAGGAATACAAGGAATAATTTGTATGTTGAATATGAATGTATGAATGAGACTGGAGAGTGCTGGAGCTGCTTTAATAGGAGGGCTGGGGTGTGCTGCATTAACACAGTTGTCTGGGAGAACTCAACACAAGATACACTCACCAAATTTTTTTTTATGTAATATGGAAAAAGACAAAGAGCACACAATTCAGATAAAAAAATAAATAAATCTATTGAAAATAACTTCTGAACATGAAACAGAGAAAGCAGAATTTGAATAAAACAAACTAATGCTGTCTTTTAGCTCAGTTATCTATCTTTCTGTAACCCTTCATACTTCTACAGAACGTAGAAACCACCACTGATTATTGGTTCAGAAGAAAATAGTATAAAAAAAAAATCAAAACCAAACAACTCTACTCAACAATTTACATAAAGTAAAACAAGTGGAATAACAGGAATGTTACCCATTAGGACAGAATGTGTTTAAGTCTCAGGATAGGGTTAGGTAGTATTTTTGAGGGTGAAGTTTCACAAGTGCCACCGCTCACATCTCCCTACCCCAGCCTCAATTAATGCATGGATCTTTTGAATAACAGAGGTTAACTTCAAATAGGCCATAGGAAAAAGACTCTGCATGTTGGATTCTTTAAACAACAGAGTAGGTGATGGTGAGCAAAACTGCATGTCAAGATCAACTTGAATGCAGGAATAACCAAAATGAACATCAAGTGACTCGTCTGTATTTTAGACAACAGCTGGTGTTTATAAGGAAGTGCAGTAGGCAATGGCTGTATTTAATAGCACAGAATCTTCATGGTTGGAAAGGACCTCCTACATCACCGAGTCCAGCTATACCCATAGCAAAAAAACACCTAAAAAACCCCCAAACACCTAAATACCTTGATCAAACATGACTTCAAAAACCACAAAACACACAAAATAACCCCCTAGATGCCTGCCACTAGAGCATGTCCTAAAGCACCAGGTCTACCCGTTTCTTAACTACCTCCAGGGATGGTGACTCAACCACCTCCCTGGGCAGGCTGTTCCAGAGCCTCACCATTGTTTCTGTAAAGGATTTCTTCCAAATATCCAATCTAAACCTCCCCTGCTGCAACTTGAGGCCATTTCCTCTGTTTCTGTCAGTAGTCACTAAGGAGAAGAGGCCAACCCCCACCTCTCTACAACCTCCTTTCAGGTGGTTGTAGAGGGCAGTGAGATCCCCCCTCAGCCTCCTCTTCTCCAGACTAAACATGCCCAGCTCCCTCAGCCTCTCCTCATACGACTTGTTCTCTAAACCCCTCAGGAGCTTGGTAGCTCTCC
>JANHGN010018389.1:38343-51232 GCA_024605025.1 Megaceryle maxima
AAGGAGGTACATGATAAAGCAAAGCTTTTAATGCACTTAAGGGGAAAGGCTTAGGAATAGCTCAAGGAATGTTCCTCCTTTGAGAAGGAAAAAAAAATGTTCCTCTTTCTTTTGTATTTGCAGGGAAACAGATTAAATAGAATTTTTAGAAAGTTATGCTATAGTTTGCCCAGCACTGACAGATTATCTCTTGGATATCAATTAGTACAGAAGTTGAATTAGGTCACAAACCAGTTGAATTCACAGATGAGAATTAAATGCTTATATATGATGTAATTTCATAATTCTGTCTGTATTAATTTTTTACATGACCTTTCAAAAACTAATGAGTATTTAAAAAAAAAAAAAACAAAAAAACCACCCAAACAAAAACCAAAAAATCACCTTAATTTATTATTTTTATATATGGCCTGAAAATGGTGTTGGAAACAAATACTGAAAATTAGGCAATGCTAAAAATTTTTCACCTCCATATACAGAGAAGATTTCTTTTCTGAAAAAGCATATTTGTAAAATGTCTTTGTGCCAGTCTGTTATCCAGTTTGTACACTGGTATATGGAGATAAATGCGTGTATATATTAACAGCAACACGTGCTGTATCCAAAAGACAGAATATAGATCATATCCAAACAAGAAGGAAGAAGACAGGATAAAAGTCTGATAAAAAGAAAAAGAAAGATGTGACAATCATTGAATTAATTTTAAAAGTGATATTTGAGAGACAGAAAAGTGTTCACAAAATACTAAGCTAGAAAAAAAAAAAAAAAATCAGTCAAGTTCCTTTGGAGATACAGGACAGATTGTGCATCTGACAGACACCACGAGCATGATAGCCATCTAGGGTAGCTCCCGATGTTTAGATGAAAATAAGGCCATACAGTTTTACAAAGTTGATTTGTCCTTGCCTTCTGAATTGGTATTACACAATACTCTAATGCAGAATTCATTTCAGTCAGTGTTCATATACCTGCAAGTAAAAAAAAAAAAAAACAAAAAAACCCTCCTGCCAAACATTTGACGTGACAGATGGGATAACAAACCATGTAAAGGGAGCTCCCTTATATGGTGTGAAGTAGAAAACCTCCTGAGAATCAGCAGCAGTGTGTGAAGCAACCAGAGTAACCCTACAGCTAAATAAAGGCTAGGATGTTATGTTCTTAAAGATATGCTTTGGGCAGAAACAGAAGCTACTAGGAAAGCTCCTTTGGCTCCTTGACAGTCAGATGGAATTGTTGTTAGTGATCCAGTCTGGCTTTAGCCCCTGAAAATTAAACCCAAGGGAGAATAAGCTGGAGACACACGTCAAGAGAATTATTGGGAAATCTGGTATTGATTTCTCAGATAGCAAGAAAGCTCTTCAGTCTCCCAGGGTTTAAATAACATTGAAGAAAACAAGTGACTGAACAACTGCAAGGAGAAACCTGAAACGAGCGGCATAGCATAAAAATATCTCTATTTGTTTCCTGCTGGAAGAAGCTCCTGTCAAGTTCACAGAGACAAAAAAATGCTCTGAATTCCAAGGCTCACCTGATCAAGCAGACAGCATTCTTGGGCTGTCTTCACAACAGAAATACTTCATCACAAGCCTGAGTCACCCTGCAGCTTCTTGGAGCCAAGAAGAGGGGTTGTTTTTTTGGGTTTTTTTTTGTTTGTTTGTTTGGGGTTTTTTTTGTTTGTTTGTTTGGTTGGTTGGTTTTTTTTGTGTGTGTGTGTATGCATGCAAGCCAAAGGAGTGAGGAATTTAAAATCTACATTTTTCCCCAATACATGCATTATATCCAATATTCCAATTATCTTCAGCTCTGCTAAATGGCAAAGATGCTATTTAAGACAAGACAAACTGAAAATTCTGCTCTCAGACAGCACAACAGGAATTACAATAATAAAACTAGAAAATCAAAACCTTTTCCTTAGAGTAGATGGTGATTCCTCCCACAGTTTCAGGATTACTGGCTTTTGTCTCAGGTTGCATTCTTATACGAGCACATTTTAAAGTGAGTCAATGGACAGAGCAGCATCCAAGCTGGTCTAATGTTACTTATTGAGTTTTGGATATAGTGCTTTCTAAGAGATGTAAACTATGACCTAAATTATGTGCTAGCTAAAATATTCTATTTCAAAGTCATGATTCTATGTCAATATGGTCAGACAAGAACACAGCGTACAATGCAGCAGTTTCTTGCTGTCTAAAGCCCCTATTCTAGCCAACTTCAAAAATGTATTTCCTTCTCTGCCTTGGCCTCATCTTTCAAGTAACAACTCTCACTCTACTCATGCTGCTTGGCTCCAGGGAACCCTTGCTTAATAATAAAGGGTTTAGAGAAGAAGCAGCAACAAATTCTTCCACCCATGCCATGCTGAATGGCGTAGATAGGACACTGTAAATAGTATGAGGAAGCCACAAACACACAGAGCAGCAGACAGCAAAGGTAAAGGCATGGATAGTGGGAAGATGTCACAATTTAGGGTCAGGGCGGCCCCTTAGACCTGTAACAGACGCTCTCTGTTAACCCCCCTCCCTCCCCAAAGGGGAAGAGAAAAAGAATAAGGGAGAGACTCAGCCAGTAGAAAAGGGAACTAGAGCAGCTTGAATGAGAATAATAATAAAACAGAATATGTACAAATCTAGACAAAACCAGTATGGAACCCAACCCCCTGATGGCAATCCCATCACCGTTACCACTGGTGCTGTGGAGCAGGCACCAGGGGGTCCCAGCCTGGGCTCCGCAGCAGACGGGAGCTGTGTTCAGGGGCTGGATTCTGGTACCAGATTCAGGAACACACCAGTTGGGATCAAGGGTAGAACAGAGTCCTCCTGGGATGCTCTGAGGAAGCAGTCCAAGAGGGGAGAAGAGCCCGGGAAAAATGAAGCCCCATAGACCCTTCGGATCCCTCAGCTTTATACCCAATATGAGGTCTATGGGCTGGAATCCCTCGCTGGTCAGTCTGGGGTCCCCTGCCCTGTCCCCTCCTCCCTGCAGGTGCCCCCTTTCACTTTCTGCACCTCCCAGTGTGGTGCATGAGATCCAGCAGTGGCCTTGGTCTGCACCCCAAGCCTGGGCAGTGACTCTAAACATGGGGTGTTATCCCTGCCAGCAGCAGCCACTGCCTGGGAAAACAGCTACTGACTTCAGCAAGTTCTGTTAGTTAGAAGAACTGAGCTGAAAAGTAAAATCACTGAACAGAATTAGCTCTGTTTTCACTCGAACCAGGACAGAAGGAATACACACAAAGAATCACTGAAATACAGAGATAAGCTTGCATTTCTACAATTTATTGCTTGCATGTTCTGTGTATGAAATGTGCAGCGTACAAATTTCTAGGTAAAGGTTGAGTACTGTCTCCATTTGCACTTACCTCCACCAGCCTAGAGAGTCTTCAGGAGAAGAAATCCTGCAGCTCTAAAGGGAGTGAAAATACATTCTGAGATGCTGTTGGAGAGATGACAGCCTGACAGCAAAAAAAAGTTCCCTTTGTTGTTTCCTTATGGCTTGCCATTTTGCCTTTTGCAAACTTTGGAAAGCAACTTTCAAGAACTGACAGGCTGAGCAAAACATTAGCAGTAGAGAAACAGGAGAAGGGCATATTCTTAAAATGTAGTATTAAAAAAGCCCAACCAACCAACCAACAGCCACAAAGCAAAACAAATCAACAAAATCCTTTGCTGCTGTAAATTATATTATTATCAACATCAGAACTTCTTTGCAATCGCTGGAACAGCTTCCCCGGGGACATGGTAGTGTCACCACCACTGGAGATACTCAAGATGCTCCTGGACAGGGTGCTAGATAATCCCATCTAGGCTCCCTTTCCTACAAAAGGTTGGACCAGGTGATTTTTTGAGGTCCCTTCCAAGCTGTACTGTTCAATGGTTGTATGATTCTACTGAATTCTACCGTTCCATATCAGAATCTTCTGTTGCTGCAGTGTCTCTCTATGCTCTCTCTCTTAAAAAAAAAAAGTGAAGAGTGAGCATGGATCATAGCTATGGCATCAATTAAGTTTATATACTTGTTAAATGCCATTTCAGCTACTTCGTGTAACAGCACATTTCTGAAATAAGGTCTTCAACTTTGCAACAAGACTAAAGTTTGCAGTACAAACAAGATGTTATGCAAATGTTTTCTGGCTCCCTGAATCTTTGATGGTTTTCAGCAGTGATCCAGCTTCAGTAGAAACAGAATAGTTACCTCCAAACTGGTCCCATCTGTAGCATGGGAATTGGGCAAACAGTGTGGGCGATGACACGCATGCTTTAAGAATTTAGAAGTGACCAAAATAGGTCAAATCAAAACATCTGTCTATTCTACTGTCCTGTCTCAAGCAGTTGCCTTAAGCAGATGCAGAGGATAGGGTCAGACAGGGAAAGAACGCAACACAAGTCCAAAGAAATAAAACTAACACCTCCCCACCCCCCCATCTTCCACTGCCTAACTGTTCTAAATAGGAACTGTAACACAAACAGGGGCAGCCGTATGATTTCATTCTTCTCGACCAACAAAGGTGCTTACAACTGCAGTTTAGGAAGGTTTGACTAAAATGTGGACAGCACCTTACCGTGATTTAGTCCTTTTGGGTTGCTTTGCCTACAGGATGCCATTCATCAGCAGTGGGCACTAAGGGTCAGATGCAGAGCAAGATGCAGGCGTTACAGAACTTGCAGTATCGCAGCTCACTAATAATGGGCAGAGTGAAACACTTAAGGATGGATGTATAACCATCTGTATACTGAGTGCCAGAATGCCTCAGTCAGCCACCTGGAGAAAGGTATGCATCTGAAATCTTATCTCCAGCCGCATCTGAGGACAGCAATTTAGTTGCCTTTATAAAAGTGATTTTCAAGAGCATGAAACTGCCTCCATCACGTAGGAGTGAGGCTACCTGGGCATGCACTTCAATGTCTCTCTACCTAAATGGAGGCCTTCAAGTACCTACAAAATTTAAGTCAAAATGTGTGGTGCCTAACAAGGCAGCAGTTTTTAAAGGGATCTGTTAGACTGATCTGACACAGAACTCTTTACAATAGCCACATCTCCTCAAAACCCTTTCCGTGTCACATTTTCCAGTAGAAACTCAGCCACACTTTGTTTTCAGAATTCAGAACTTCAGCGCTTAGAGAAACTGATTAAAGCCTACACATTGAGTTTATTTTTATGAGTATGGCACTAAAAATTCTGCCAGCATGCCCCTTTTTTCCCCACTGTCTCATAACCTGAGCAAACTTGAGTTGATTTTCTCTCTCATTTGTCTTCTGCTTCTACCACTTACTGCTGGGTAGCCACAATTCCTATTCTGCCATACTCTGGCCCCCTGACACTGGCTCCTTTCTGATGAGGGGATATGTTTTACCTCCCTTTCTAATCTTCTGAATTACAGATCCTGTCTGACAGTCTTCCCAGATGACCGTAGCACACAGTAATCCTGAGGCCTCCAAGAGAGGATCTACACTTTAGTCTACCTATGAAACAAAACTTCCTAAAAAGTACTATCATCTGTACTTTCATTTGCCATTGTAGCTATTGACACTGAAACAGCAGGGGTCATATCTGTATATGCCATTGGCACCCAAGATTCCTGGCATGAGGGCACGAACAAAAGCTGGAGGTCTGTGTAATCATAAAAATCCTTAATGCTTGCCTAACAACAACATCCAGGAGGAAACAAAGGGCAGCGAAAAAGAACCCAACCCAAAACAACCACCAAAAGCCAACAAAACAACCCCCCCAAAAATAACCACAAAAGTAATCACTTATATTCTGATTACCTTGGTAGGTGAAGCCCAAGAGTCATCATTTGTGCATGTGTGTAGAGCTTTGAAATTCTAATTGTCTCTCTGTACTTAACATGCTGTAATGGCCAACCACTTCCCTACTCCCCTCAAAATGATGCAGCCTAAAGGAGATACTGATACTCCATGTTTATAGTTGTGTACAGATTATTCTGATACACACATATAGGAGAGTAGATGATTAGTAGTGCAATCAGCTCCAAAACACAGAGAATACAGAAAGCATTTCTCAGTCCTCCTATTAAAGGTCAGTAACTAAAATTCAGAGCAAACATTCTGTACTAGACTAAAGAAACCAAATGCCAAACCACAGGACAACAGAATTAAAAGAAAAAACAGTTCCTATCAATTTTGCCCTTGTTCAAAAGTATTCAAAAAGTTGTTCAAAAGTAAAATCCACTGTTCTTCAAAAAGAGCCAGGAACATTGCAATACTCATTCTTTAAGGGGTTCTCCAGATGTTCACTTCCTAAATGACTGGGATGAAAAAGAGAAGAAATCTCACTGGTAAGAGGTAGCAAGCCTGAAGCTGGCGTCCTTGTGAATTTAAACTTTTCCAAAGCACTAGTTTCCTACTCTTATGAACTGTTTGGCAAGAGGTACTCAGAGGAAAGCAAATACCATTAAAGAGAAAGAATGCAGAGATAACAAGAGATCGTGCTTTAAATTACAGAATTATGAAGGATGCATATGAAATATTTGCATTCCTGGTTTTTCTTCTTGTGAAGATTTCATTTTAAGTGATAGTAATTTAGTCTTAATACACAGCACTTTCAACACCGGGTTTTGTATATTAAATAGTTTTTAATAATAACAAATATTATATCATTGATAGTAATAGTGGTAAAAGATGGTGACAGTAGTTTTCCTCAAAACAAAAAAAACCTGGTGCCTTGTACTGTTAAAGTAAAAGAGAAAAGAGCTAAACTATTAAAATAATCACCTGGTGTTAGAGTTTGCTTCATCTTTAGTGGGACACATGCTTTCCTCAAGATTAGGTTTTCAGATAATTAAGACATGCTGGATTTTCACTATTCCAACTCCAATTTCTTAGATCTCAGACTTCTGCTTTCTCAGAAAGATTTGCTTAAAACTGTTTCTCATTCTTTAATAAAATTGGGGAGAAAGAAAAAAAAAAAGTCTACTGCAATTCTGTATATCCACCCTGCAAAGCAGCTTCTAGCCCTTCATTCTTTCCACAGGATTGAAATTTGTCACATTATTGGTGTAATGTGTAAAATATCCGTTCTGCCACTGCCACGAAATTCCATACAATTAGTAAAAAATTCAGACTGAATTTGCACAATAAAGATTTAATAGAGTCTGGCAGCTAAATGCTCCAAAGACCCTATCTGTACATTCAGCCCGAGACCTCACTCATACTTAGCTGCTTAACGGACCGCTCTCTAAATGAACTAGACTGTAGAATATAACCACGTCTTCTTTGTCCTCCAAGCACAAGAAGGCAAACTTGAGATGCTTCTTAAGTGCCTTCCAGGAATGTGGCACAAATGCAGAAGAGGAGGAAAGTCCTGCACTGGAGGGGTAACAGCAAGTCAGGAAAGTTTTGATGGGTCATAAACTTGACTTGCAGAGACTCAGAACTAGGTTCTTACACTGTATTAATTCATTTTCTGTTAAATACAGACGGGTCATACAAATCCTTTAAAACACAGCAGGGACTTGATTCCTGTTTGCATAAACCAGTGTAGACCCCACTGCCAAAAAAAGGCGTATTTTACTTCACAGGCTACTGTGCAGTTATCTTAAATGTAGCTAGATATCATCAGTCCTAGACACAGGGTCACGGGGTGTCAGGGGTTGGAAGGGACCTTGGAGATCTTTGGGCCCAAGCCCTCTGCCAGAGCAGGATCATTATAATACCATTAGACACTAACCTAGATTAGTTACCTAGATCAGATGCCTAGATACTAACCAGATACCATCGGGAAGTTGTTCGTGGAGGTTTGGATGGTAGTGCAGCCCAAACTTTCAGAAGGATGATTGAAAAATACTGAAGTATTGAAGTGTTAACTTGTTCTCTACTCTTGAGGTTGCAGAAGTCAACTATCAACCAAGAGACCATTTAGCCCTAACTGTGAGATTCATAGGTAATATCACTGTGGCAGCTTCTAATCCAGTTCTTTAGAAACTATAGATTGGTTTCTTAGGGAATACAAAACTTTACAGCAAAGTCCTTTTCTGCTTCCAGGAGAAGTTGAAATAGTCCAAAGCAGTTTTAGAAAGAACATGACAAAAGCCATGTCCATTAACCCCATTAAGCTTGTAAAATAGATCTTCCTTTGTCAATGAAAAAGTTTGTCTTCTCTTCATTTGGCATTTTTGATCCCTAGAAACTGGAAGAGGTATTAAAATTGTCCCATATTAAAAAAAATATTTAATAATAATGTTGTCCAGAGATTGTTTCACACGTCAAAGAAATTCTCCTCTTGCTCCTGCCATCAAGCAAGCTCTCAGTTTCCCAGCAGTGTTGACATTCCCTACATGAGTAACCTAAATATATTTTCCCTTAAAGTACCTGCAAACTATCGGTGCACAAACAAACCAACCAACCAACCTGTTCTAAATAACATGAGTGTCTCAGGGACAGAATACTGCATCACAGGGAGGGAGTTGCTGGAAACTTAGCATAATTCACATAAACATCCTGCGGTCATCAGCACCAGCCCAAGGTGGAATCCAACTCTGAAACCCAATACAATTTATGTACACAGGACATACCAGAAAAGATCTGGATTTAGACAGGTATAAAAAGAAACCAAGAGGAAAATATGCTAGTAATGTTAATTTTACTTTTACATACTAGTATGTAAGCAAGCAAATACATCCCACCATAGGTCTATAGACATAAGTAGTCTATTTTCTGAAACAATAAGCTCTCTCTAGAGAATAAGATCACGTGCATTCTTGGTGACCTAGTATTTCAGCAGAAAAAAGTCTTGTGTTTAGGTCCTGAAAAAAGGAGATGGTTTCAAAATGCTCAGCTTATCTTCTAGTTATATTCTAGTTTATATTCTAGCTAGTATTTCAAGCTAGTAAATGAAAGGGTTTCAATCCAAAAAACCAAATTCCAAGTCTCGTTCCTATAACTTGTAGTGAATTTGCAGATGGATCTTCTGTACATAAGGATCCTTTTCGATTCTGCTGCATCTAGATCTAATACTCAGGTCTACTTTTCACTTGTCTGAAAAATGTTAAGTACCTTTAAAACCCAAAAGTTAACACGCAGAACAAGACTGCAAATTGAGACAGACTTTGCCCTTGTTTCCAGTGCAGAAACAGATAGGTGGATACTAATTGGATAAGTCATTCAAGGGTGATAAGACAATGCTGAATTGACTCTACCAGACTTAATGAGAAATGATGAAACTAGCACAAATAAAGTGTATGGAGCAAAATGTAGATACCATAGCAAGTAACAACATTCATTTTAGCTGTAGCTTCCTACATTCCACAGTTGTTTTGGTTGAAAAGTAGAGTAATATGGCAAGCTGTCTCAGAACCTCCAGGCTTTACATACATCCTCCCTTATCTTCTACATGTTCAAAAGCCCTCCTCATCATCCTATCATATTTTTCCTCCTCTATGGACAAGTAGTTATACTAGCACTCAGCTTGGAATCTACAGCCTATGGGTGGCCAAATCTTTGCACCCTTTGAACAGTCTGGAATATGTGCTAGGGAAAACAGTTACTTGTTTAAGTTACACCTCTCTTCATTTCTGTCCAAAGTGAATCTGTAAAGAACTCCAACATCACCTGGAGTAGATGTTGGATCTACTACAGATCTTGACTAACTCTCACTGCCTTGTATTTCAGTACTATAGATGCAGTGATCAGATCTATTCCCCAGCGGGTAAAATGCATTTTTAAAATACCATTTTAAAGCTCTAATCAGAAACATACAGCTGATCCAATTTGGACAACTGGCTTCATTTGCCAAAGGTTTTCCAAAGCCCTGTAAGGACCTATTAAATAAACTCAGTAGTGAGACTAAAATGAAATGAAACTGTAGCAGTTTCATACTTAAACTAGAGTGAGTTTCAAAGTTCAGTTACAGCAGTATAATATATAGCAAAATGAGCACACCCACGAGTATGCCTCAGATGCAAATGCAGAGTGCACAGTCTCAAACTAGCTGTAGATGGAGACTGCTCAATCCCACAAGGGCCTGGAGCACAGTGAAAGCTAACCTCAAGGTATTTACCCTGCCTTTTCCTCTGGTTTTTGCAGCAGCTCAACACAGGTTGCAGCAAGACTGCTAAGTAGAGTAAGACTGCTTCAGCTTTTCAGCGCTAAGGTCCAGCACATACAACCAGAAAGCCTTGGTTTAAGACACTACATTTGAGGCAAGTTTGATTTCCAACTCAGCTGTACCCAAGCACCATTTATTTCTCTTGAATTTATGTATTACATAGGCTTCCATTCACCTAGTATGGTGAACTGCTCAGAGCTTCTTCCCCATTTCATGAGAGTTTGATCAGAAAACAGATGAGCCAAGCACCAGCAGTTGCAGTGTCCTTTCTCTTCTCTGGAGTTACTAAAGAAAACCACAGGTTCTACAAGAATTCCTCAAGAAAGATGTTGCATAGCTATTACATTCAGACTCCACATCATTACTGGGACTACGTGACACAGATGACTCCTTCCCTCCATATGCCATTTCCTGTACTATAGCATATTGGTAGAACACTTCTACTCCATGCCTGTAGTTATGCCATCAGGTCAGAAAGTCTTCCTTGAATACTGGTATCGGGCTCCTGCTGCAGCCTATGTCACTGGCAGCAGCTGCTGACAGTAGAGCAGCGTCCTCCCTCTTTATGGACCATGAGATGTTAAAAAAACAAACCAAACCTACCTTTTCTCTACATCCCTAACTAAGCTACTGCCTGAGAAACTGTTTCAAGAACAAAAACTGTCCATTGGTTACAGGTCAAGCAGCAGAAAATGGCTCATTTTTTAATAAACTAGATGGCATTTATTAATTCAGTTGTCTGTATCTCAACTTCTCTGATCTTTAGTACATCTGTTAAGGCTTAAACACATTTACATTACAGCACTTTAACCACACATCATCCCAGCAGACACCACCTTTCCACAGCTATACTCTTATTAAACTGTGACAATTACAACAATTACCACTGTGAATGTCCAGAAAGGTTTAACGACTTCAGTGGAAGCTGCACACATAAATCCAAGTGCAGCACATTCAGAATCTCAAAGCATTTCATAGCTGCTTGCAAAGTTACTCACTTTTATTTCTGTATGCAGCAGAAATACATCAGATGGCTCTTAGCCATTGACTCCATAGAGATCTTTGCTTACATCTCACCATCGACGGGTGCAGAAGTCATACAGCATCACCTTCAGCAAGGGTTCCATTTTTTTGGTTTTATTTTTCCACCATTTACCACAGTGACAGCAGGGTCAGAAAGCATCACCACTGGAAAGAAGCTGGCAGTTTTGTCAGATTATCATGAGTTTAGGAATCCCTAACGTCCCCTCCTATCTGGACATTATTTTGTATCAGTAGTTTTGGAAGTACTTACCTGCTCCACATATGAACCAATCTTATGTATCCATCTTTCAATCCTCAAATATTTGAATGCGAGTGCCAGCTGGCTAAAATACTTTTTAAAAAAAATAATTAAAAAAAAAATTTAATCTTTCTCATTCATGTGATTTTTTTCCTATGAACTGCAGGAGACATTGAAGCTTATGCATTTGAGGCAGGTAATACAGTGTCACCTACAAAACTTTGCAGCCCTGATGTATTTTCTGTAATAATAAAAGCAGCTGCTTCATCTGCACTTCATTACAAGCAGATAATTATGACTCTCTTTTATAACATTAAAAAATCCAATAAAAATCCAATAAATGTAAAAATCCAATCTCAACTCGGTGAAACTAAAACCAGTCCTGTTAATAATCACCAGGCACAATCAGGCTCCATGGACTCAAGCTTATTTTGCATGAAAGGGAGACAGTATAGAAAGTTTCTATGCACCCACCAGCAACACTTTCCTACATTTCAATTTAAATAAATGAAAATAGCAATATTTAAAATGCCAGATTTAAAAAACCAAACAAATGACTTATTTTTAAAGTGAACTTAGACAACTTTTATTTGTTCTGGCTGTAAAAGTCTGGATTTTTTTTTTTTTTTGTTGCTGTTGTTTAAAAACAGTAACTCCGTGCCAATTGTCCAAACCACAGCAGGTAGTAAGGTCAATGAATGAGACTATTCATCAGGCTGACTACCTGCTCCAGTGGGTACACTTGAAAAAGCAGCTCAGTTACATCTATTTTTCACCAGCTATTTGGAAGATTCCCCTAATTATGGGATACCTGAGGAAGCTGCTTGAACTTTTTCACCTTTGGAAAACTAGGAGTGGTTCCCACCCTTCTTTTACCATGGCTTCTACTTTATTCACTGCGGTCCAGGGGAGTCTGACAAGAGTAGGTCGAACAAGGTATTAAATAATCTAATAACAATCAGGAAATAATAAAGCATGAATTGCAGAAAACATAAGAATACTCCTCCCCAGGAAAATATGGCTATTTAGTACTTTTGCATTTATGTGAATGCTCTTTTTACTGTTATGTATCAGGTTTTTAAACAGGAACATTAGGAACTTACTAAAGAAAAAGAAAGAACACTTGCAGCAATGTCTAAAGACTAATTACATATTTCAGGTGTTTGAAAATCATTTAACACACCCTGTGAAATAATCTGGACCTATGGAAAAGAAGCCTCCCTCCTTCCATCACTTCCTGAGAAGTCTGATTGCATTTTAGTCTAAATCCCATTGGTCCTAATTCAGCTTACAAAAAAACTGAAATTGAGCATCTCCAGCTAGAAGGAACTGGAAACTTCTTCACCTTATTATGGTTAAGCAGCTCCAGAAACAGTTCTGTGGAACCCCCTCACTAAAATCCAAAGTCAAATTTTCACATTTCCTTAGGCTATGCAGCAGTCAGGCCCCTTGATTATTTCGCCCCGCCCCCCCCCCCCCCCCCCCGCCCGGTAGTCCCGCCCCCGCCCTTCTTGGTCTCGTATGAATGTTGAGGCAACTCTCGTC
>JANHGN010018389.1:51242-71552 GCA_024605025.1 Megaceryle maxima
CGCTGCCGAAACACTTCTGTGGGCCCCCCTCCATAAAAACCCAAGGCAAATTTTCACAGTTCCTTAGGGCATGCAGCAGGCCCGCCCCTTGATTTTTTCCCCCCCCCCCCCCCCAAACTGTGTACAAAGTTGTCTGGATACTTCTGCTCTTTGAAAGAAAAGACACAAGTCCCTTCATCAGAAAGACACAAGTCCTGCCACGACCTGAGTCTTTACCTTTGAACGAGATCTAGCAAAAGTCCGAAACATGAAATATATAAACATTTACACTACTTAAATCAGGAAAGCATTTGAGGGAGAAAGGTTAAATATCAACATATAAAACCAGCTTTGTGTTTTCAGTATCTTGAAAATTGTTTTCATCAAAGGCACGCATCTAATAAGAGTTTCAAATTAATGCATTCATTTGAACAGTTTTTGTTGGGTTTACTTTTAGAGGCAAGGAAGGGAGGAGTACAAATGGGTGAGGAATATGGTCAGGCCAGCAGCATACCCAAGGTACTGGAAAAAAAAAAAAAAAATTTCCTAACACCAGTACTTGTGTTGGGCATCTTTTACTCTAGTATCCTAAATTCTCTAGCACTGGTTAAGTTTAGCTCATCTGTATACAAGCGTAATGAAATGGGGCCACACACAATACAGTGTTGGTAGAAAACATCCATCAGCAATAGTACCTGCCCCTGAGGAATGGATAATCAGAAATTCACATCTGTCTCAAAACTTGCTCTACAGCCTAAGTGGAACACATCTCTTCCTGAGGTTTCAGCATGGTTGTTCAGTGTCTCTGCAAGTTAACTCAGGCAGAATACAAATATAAATACTTAACTGGGTGTCATCTATTTAAATATACTGCTCTATTAAAAAGAGCTCCTGTGATCAGTTACCTGAGCCGAGCAGAACAAACTGGTCAGCAGTCATCTCTGCAGTGATATAGTAATATAGTAAATATACAGTAAATATAGACCATCTTTCCATTCCTACTTGAAAGCAGGACATTTATTTAACCACAAGTGTTAAAAGTATAAAGACTTAAAATCTATAAAGAGACTACTATGAGACTGTAGGAGTATCACAGCTTCTTTTAAGAGAGAATTCTTTATTGTGTCTCAAAACATGAATATAGATGGGACTGCACAGCCATGCAGATTACGTCAACGAGCCTCCATTAATGACAAAAGACACCATGCAAACTCAAAAGAAACCTTATTTATTTTGCAATTAACAAGGTAAATATTTTGTTCACTAAGATGTTTTCTACTCCCAGTCTGTCCAAGTAGCTAGTGTTTCAAAAGAAAGTACCCTCCATGTAAATGCAAAGTAACAATAATTACAAAACAAAAGGCGACAAAACTAAACCAACCCCCCCAGACAGTTTCTGCTACCCACAGCTACTGAATTCACAAGTTTTCCCACTTCCTATTCCTTTGGGTTCATTGGATTGTGAGCAGTAAGAGGCTGAAAAACCTCTGTATTAGTTTTCCCCATTCCAGTACAGTGGAACACTTTGTTCCTCTGCACTCCCATTGAAGGCTTACCTGGCTGCTGTCAAGGAGCATGCAAAAGCTCCTCACTACTGGGTGAGGAAAAGGACAGAGGACAGTTTTAAACTATGAAGCTGAGATAATTTAGGAGTTCCCAGCATGTCATAAAGTGCACTGCAAACTAGGAAACTAAATGACTCCTTTAGTTTCTTCCAAACTCCTCTTAGAAATTCCTAAGCACCTTTGTTTGAGAACTTCAAATTTGGAGAGTGGAGAATTTCTTCATCAGAGGTGGTGCTGCAAGCTATTAAGAGACCTCTGCAAAATGGTAAGCACTTCAGTAAGAAAGTATTATAAGCACTTCAATAGAGAAAAACTTGTCACAGACAAGGGTAGTCTTCAAAGTTTCCTTCAGGCAGGCAACAAAACTGGACCCAACATCACCAGAAAGCACTAGTCACAGATACTGAGCCAGAAGCAGCAAAATAACTGTGTCCTTTTAGCAGTGTTCAGGTTTTATGTCATGAAGAAAAAAATTACTCCAAACTTTTCAGACTACTTTTTAAACTACAGGTAAAATCTCCCACCAAGACATTCTTGCCTCTTTCTTCACAGCTGAGATTACCTAGCCAAACAAAAGAAGTAAACAACCACCCAGGCTCCTGTTTTAACACAAATAGTAATTATAAACTAAAAATAAAATAAAATAAAATCAAGACTAAAAGCCAATTATTTAAAAGACGACAAATTCCAAGTTAAGGCTGTGAATTATTACTTTCAAAGAATTCACTCACTGAGCTCAAGGTTTGTGCTTGCATGGTGCAAAAATCACAATTACATAATATATGTCAAAATAAGAAATCCAAGCATATTCGCAGTGAGAATCCTCAGCATCAGGAATATATTTAACCCAATTTTTCTCGGAGTTTTGCTTCTCCTCTTTCCTTTTTTTTGGGGGGGAGATAAGGGTGGGGATGGAGTATGTGACAAATACTACTGCCTTATTTTACAATTTATGCTTAAGATGTTCAACTCTTCTTCCTCATGAACAGCTGCCTATTGTGGGACTCGTTCAAGTCACCTTGTGAGTGACTTTCAGGACTGTAGTGGAAGTCAGCTCCCATTCCCCAAATCACAGTGTCACTTCCACGTTACGCATCTGTTTTCACTGACTTGGTGGGAGTAAGACATTGGAGCAACAGGGAGTTCTTGGGAAGTATGCCAAGTGCATGTCTGAGCACATGCTTTCCAACAACATTCAACAACAGACTGAACATTCTGTCAGCAAATACAAATATGATGAAACACTGCAGACTGCTGGGGCTCCAGTACCTACTTCCTACGGTCCAGAGAAACTCTACTTTGAGTCTTTTTATTGCACTTAAGCATAGAACTTAAAACTATTTCATCTCCATAACATCTGCCATGTCTACTTCTGCATGGGAAGCAGCAGCCAATACCTAAGAAGCAAGTTCTGAAGTGGTGCAATGGATCAAATGTTATTCCTGTCTATCACAGCAGTGGGACAGGAGGGAGCATATCCATATCATACACACGTTCACTTGTAAGCAAAACCAACTTTCAAAATGCATAACTATAAAATAAAAGCATCTGACCGTTTATACTTTGAAAACAGGTGTGCTAAAAACCTTTCCTGTTTAAAATGTGCTGTCACTGTAAATAGCTGTACACAAGTATGTCTGCTGCAGGTATTTCTGCAGGGGCAAATATACAGGGAAGCCTACCTCTGCCTAGACTAAATATGTGTTAGTGCTCTGCCAATAGGAAATAGCCACAGCAGCGAGGAGAACGTCCAGATGTGGCAAACTCCGCTTCTACCTCAATTGCCCAGACCCACAAAAAACAAAACCTCAAACCAAAGAATCAGCATAAGATAGCACAATAGGGTGGAGCTCAGGTTAAACGCACGGACGAGGCGTTTGCCTCTGTATACCTTTCGACCCAACAATCGTCCCTATTTATGCAGGGACACACAGAGATTATTCACCCTCCTGCCCAGGAGCCAAGGCAGGATGTGAGGCTGCTGGGCAAATATCAGTGTACATTATTGGTGCTTTTGTACCGTAAGTGTGCCTGCTCTGGGGGGTATTTATGAATTAGGCTGGAAATTAGCATGAAACTGAGTGCACATAAAACTGTCGCCTGCTGTTCCTAACTTTCCTAACCAAATATTGTCAAATTAGCAACAACCACACTTCCCACTGAGGGCTGTATATTTAAATGTTTTAAAATCTAAAGCTATTTTTGGATTTATGTGAACCAAAAAAAGGGGCTGGAGTTGCATTTCTTCAAGGAGGAAATAAACTCTACGCCCATACGTTTGCTGCCTCTGTCAGTGGACGGCTGGATTCTCATTTGAATTTGTAGAGACCAGTTTTTAAATTAAGCACCTTGAAAAGATACACAAACAACTCGAGGACAAAGCTTCCTTCTCCAAAAGATTAAGAGGAACTAACTGCACATACGGGGAGTAGAAATGCCATCTCAGACATGCAAACATTCACTGGAAACCACTGACCAGATTGGGCACGCAAGCTTAACGGAGAAGGCAGGCTTCAGTCTGAAGACCCCTGCAGCAGAGAGGGTTTATTTACAAAAATAGAACATAGTGTTGTTTAGAGTATGGCTAGGAAGGAGAACAGAAGAAAAGAACTGTTCAACAATACATTAAATAAATTATTGCAGCAGCCTTGAAGTCACAACATTAATGCTGCCCTCTAGCAAGTGAAGGTATTAACACGATTGTAAGCAGAATAGACTTGATGGTCCACTGGTCTCCTTCAGTACAGTAACTTGTGTTCTAGGATATTTGCCATAACACATAAAAGCCAACAAAAATTGTCACTTGAAGAGTGTGGAATTAAACAAAGACACAAAGCAGGTAAAATTCAGCCCACGTTAACCTGTCATTCCACAGGACAGCTGCACAGTTCAGGGCCACCAGCTACGTCTTTTGGTTGGAACAGTAACAGGTGCTCCTTCTGTACCTACCATGCATGAAAACCCACAGTAATGCACGTTATTTTTTAGCACTCTTATAACATGACATGCCAGTACCCTTGCCTGATTACAGTATTTCTAAACCCTGTAATGGGATATGGGTGCATACATGTTCTTCTGCATAGATACTGCTTGCACCTCATCAAAAGGTTCCCCAGACAGCTTCCACAAATGGCATAAATGAATCTGAAAAATAAATACATGCTCATTTCATCAGGACTGTGACTTGTAGCACAAGCTTGATTTTCCTCAGTAAAAACACACATCATTTACCTTTGTTTTTTCACTAATCTTTGCTTCAAGGGAAATAAAGAAGATCAAACATATATAAAAAATAAATAAATCTACTCCTACAAGACCGCATCACATTCAACAATGTCAAAGTCATCTGCAATTGGTAAAGAAGCTCTCATACAGATAATTTAAATGTAGGGATTTTTGCTGAGAGTCTGATAAAAGCAAAGAGCTCTTTTAGTTCTATGCTATTTAGCGCACTATTTAGTTCTACGCTTTCACCCTACATGAGACAGGGTTCTCTCTTATTTTGCCCTTCGATCAGAAATTATGTTTTCCAGTCTCAAACAATTCAAGGACTGAAAGTTACTGCCTATTTAGTATTGAACAGTAGTCAAATTGATGCTGAAACATTGTAATATTTCATTATTTATTCAAAAAAAGAAGTCAGAATTGTGGGGAGAGTCTATTAAGGAAGACTGGTTTAACAAACTTTCAGCATGGGAAAACCTGGTTTATAATCTTAAAAAAAAAAGAAGAAAAAAGAGAAGCTGTACTCAAGTTTGAGCCACCAACAGTAACTTAAATTTACTAAACTGAAATAATTTAATAGGAAAACCACACGTCTAGTAAAAGTACAGTAATAACTTCATTCAATTGAAGAAATCTTTAAAAATGGTAATTTCTGGTTGCAGAAAAGCTCAAACCTGCTCCATCGGCCCCAAACATAAACCTGTATAACACCTGCAAATTTAAGCCCTATGGATTTCCTATGGATTTGTTAGAATGAGACACAATGAAGTTCTCGTGGTGCAAGGTTGCACTGCGAGAACAGAAGCACTGCTTGCACAATATATCATGTACATAGCACTGTACCTCTAGCATCAAAACAGAAGTTTAGAAATACAATGAGAAGATAACCCCCTAAAATAATAACTGCTTGCAAGTAATCTTCAGGTTCTCACACGAGTCCCTTGTTAACAACTTCAATTTTTAAGTGCTCCACTTGTATCACAATGAACAGTTAGTTACTCACACATGTAGTCTCTGTGGACTTTAGTAGGGTTTCTCCTGAAAGTAACAGATCACGTTCAAAATGTATAATTCTTTCCTTAAAACAGTTACAGAAAAATCCAAATGAAGCACTTAAAATTACTAATCTTACTGAGAAGTTCATGATTTTTTCCAGTGTTACCTTTCTCAGTTCAAAAAACAGAGGGGCCGTAAAATTTTAGAAAATGCAAGCAATACCATTTCATTAACAATAAGAAATCCAAGGTAAGAAGAAAAAAAAAAAAACCCAAAACAACAAAATACCAAATGAACACTTCCCTCCCCCCCTTGACAGGATCCAGGATGACTGCCCAAAATAGCTTCCCTCACCCTTAAAGAGCACACATATACACACAGATAATTACTGCTTACTGATTTGGGGGGAGGAGCTTATGCCAAGCAGTCACCCAATTAGGGGGAAAATTGTATAAATACTCAGGGGTGACACTTGAAATCATCAGCTTCTGCTCACTCACCAGTGGCAGAAGAACTCCTCAACGGAGGAGGATCACTGCTCTACTGCTCTGCACTGGAGATCCACAACATTTTGGTATGTTAGAATCTCGTTTAATTCTTTTGGCTGAAAGTAACTTCTACAGGATAGATGTTTTCTGGCTGGGGAGGGAAGGAGCCTGATATTTAATGGCCAGTGACAGCATCTTTACTGCTACAGGGGTTATTTGAAAGGCTACAGATAAAAGCCTGGCTTCAAGCAAAGCAATGTGAGATTTTTTTGCCACTGATGCTGAAGGAGCCAGGACTTCGTGCTTGATTTGCTATAGCATTAGACAGAGGCACTAACGTTGTGGTAGAATGTCTATGTGTTTCCACTGAAAACTCTTCTTTATTTCGGGAGTTTTGATGAATGCAACTCCTGAAATAACTTTTGGAGTCTTAGTGTAGCTAGGAAAACAATCCCTGTTTCTGGAGACAGCAGTTTTAAACAGGCTGGCATCCATTTAAAATGATACTTTTCCTAAGAGGGAGACTTGCCTCTAAGCTACCTCCACGGAAGTTCT
Source organism: Megaceryle maxima (assembly GCA_024605025.1). NCBI lineage: Eukaryota > Metazoa > Chordata > Aves > Coraciiformes > Cerylidae > Megaceryle > Megaceryle maxima. Next base: position 58,051 of record JANHGN010018389.1, read on the forward strand.
ATCTCTCAAAGTGACAGCAATATTGATTCCTTTTTTTTTTTCATAGAGAAGCTTTTACAACTAGCAAAATCAGGAGAAAGTAAGCATGTTAGTAAAGTAAAAGTAATGTTACTTTTAATACCATTACTTGAAGAAAACTAATTTATACATGCACAAGAAAGAGAACTGAACAGTTTAACAAAGTTTTTCTCCCTCTTTCTAATGCAGAAAAGATTTGGAAACATGCATTTACAAATACTGTCACTGCTGCTGTTTTGTCTGAGCGTTGTCCATGGTCGCGATGGATATTTTTCTGAGCAATATCAGAAACAATCCAGCGTCAAGGGGCCGCATTTTCTACCATTCAATGTAAAGAGTCAAGGTAAGGTTACTAGTTTTTGATAAATTAGCACTGTTATTTCTAGTGTCAATACACAGACAAAACCTCTTTGTTTCTACTATTCATAATGAACTCTTAACAGTTTAGGTTTGTTGAAATAATGTCATCACTGCAGAAAGAACTGATAGCGGGGCTCTGGCGGTTGCTTCCTGTTGACAGAGATGAACAGTTGTCACAGACACATTTTGCACAATAATCACTAAAGGCATACAGAGTAGCAACAAAATCACAGCTACAGAGCTGATCTTCTGTAATGGGAAGAATACATGTACACAATTATCTACAATAAGCTAATTATCCTAAAATGTCTTGATTCCACACGGGTTTCTAACAATACACTTGTCAACTCCAATATTCAGGAAGAACTTCTACATAGTCTGTGACGTCATTTCTAACAGTAATTTAAAGGTGTAACCTTACATGAGTATTTAAATATATATCTGATACATATGGCCAAAAAGAAGACCCGCTTAATGTCTAGGAAGGCAAAATGAATTGCTATGTAGTTGTAAAAATGTGACAAACTTCTACGTAGTTGGTTTGGGTTTGTTTTTGTTTTTTTCCTGAGTGGTTTAAGCTTATACCTTAATTATCATGCTAATCTAGTAATATAAGAATCCTAACTTTATATGAAATTATTTTTTATATATCAGTCTTATGGCAGATTGTATAGGCAATATACAATTGCAATGCTATACATTATAACATCTTATTTCTGGGTATCCTCTCTGTCCTTGTAAGTCAAATGAGTGGCTATACTTAGTTTATGAAACTGTTTGAGCTCTGTTTGATTTTTCTAGTTAGGCCAAAGACTCTCTAAAAAAAAAAACCAAACAAACCTTGAAATCAAAGCTTGCAACTTCCTAGGTACTGGGTTTATTTCATGAATTGTCCCCCAGAGTGTGATCAGTAGTGGCTATTCAAAATTATCATCACTAAAGTTAAGAGAACTAAATCTTCCCAGCCAATATCCCACTCTCTTCCCCAAGAACATAATTTCTTTTGGATGCAAACAGGCTATCCAGAATAGCTTTCATTTCTGCTGTATCTCATCTACTTTTAGTTGTAATAATCATATTTGAGCAGAAATGAGGAACCTGAATGAGTGACTTGTAAGATTCTCTACACCAGAAAAAGGACATTTTAGGCTGCACCTGCATTAGAAAATAGGGTAGCACAACAGAATCAGATCTGGAGAGCAAAATAGTTGCTGCTCAGGATATTGCATCTACATTACCTTCATTTAGGAGGCTTTGTTTCAAAATAGCTCTAGTCTGATCCTATGGACTGAATGCTCATGAGAAGCCCACATCAAGTCCAAAGACACACCCCTGGTCTCACTCCAACCAGCTCCAGCCCACGTGCTCCCAGAATCTTCTTCAGTAAGAACCATGTGAAAGCAGCGTGGCTGGGAAACATACATCCCAAAACATTATTCTGCTCTGTTCAGAAACAGTGTCATAGTTTCATCCCTTGACTGCAGCACAAGGATTTTTCTGGAATCCTGCCAGCACTCTCCAATGGAATTTAGGTACATGTGCATAAAGAGCTGCTCTGAGGATGCACTAACTCTAACTCCCCCAGAGTTAAAGTTGCATTTCCTCCCTCTCACTCATTAAGAGTGTTCTCCCAGTACTTTATTCAGAGTTATTTATATAATTACACTATTTTTAAGTGAAGTACAATATTTACTTGGTTATCCTCTACCACGCTTCACTTCTCTCTTCCTCATAGTGTTTTTCCCCCCCTGTAGAAAATATTTGAAAGTGGGAAACCAGCAGCAAACTAAGGAAAGAGCACGGTATGCAAGAAATGGGTGAAAGGGGCAAAGAAACCATCCTGAACTAAGTTTTCATTTTATATACTAACACAGAATCTAATGTGCATGAAACTTCATATTTAGAGTGAGAATTATTATATCAACATGTGAGAAGTGTAAAATGCTGTCTCTGTTTAGAAAAGGTCATAAAGACTATATACTAGACCTCACAAGCAGGATCAGCCTACAGTTTTACAGATGTGGGAGTCTGGTCACTCAAAATTGCTTGATAAATCTTCATCTGGGGAACAAGCATCAAAAGGAAGGACTGGAAAACCACTGCTATTATTCAGTCTGGAAAACAAGCAACCTATAGAGGGTTTTAAAAAGAGTTTAAAGAAAGCAGACTGTTAGAGATCACAATCTGAGACAAGCATGGGGAATAAAACAGGAGACAGCAGAACCAAATTCATCTAGCTATTGTCTAGTAAGTATGCAAGGAGCTCCAGCAGCACATGGCAAGCTTTTCATCATAGCTTACTTTTCATATATGGTCATCAAACAGTGGCTCCTAAAGATCTAGTCACCCATAAACTATCTTTTTGCTTTGTAGAGCTTTGGTAAAATGCAGCCTGGAACTAAAATTTCAGTCTAGGCCCAAACTAGTGGCTCAGGACAACATGTAATATAGATCATACAATTTCTCTTGGCAATCAAAACCTATTAAGCCTTCATTTAGATTGGTGAATTTGTTTTAACAGCTTTAAAAATCTTTTTCTTGACAGTAGCTCTTTGGCTTAACCTTTGAAGAGTTCCTAGTTAAGAACAATATCCGAATTAAGTCGGACTGTTCAGCAATGTGTAACTAAGCCATTATTTCAGCCTATGTTAGTCTTTATACTTAATTCACTATACAAAGAGGCTTTGACTGCACTCAGAACATAAACCAATTCTGCATCAATATGTGCCAAGACAGATGAAAGTATAGCCAACCACCACTGCAGTTTTCCTGGTTAAAAATCCTACTTCACTACTGCTTTCAGGTGTCCTTACTTATCATTGCTTTTGGTTAGCACAACTACCAGATGTTTTGATCTAAAGCAGCACAGCTTTGAAATAACATTGCTCCTCATGGAAAATCTCTATAGTGACCTGAACAGTGACAAAACCTTTACCATCTTATGCAAAAAAGACAGCACCCACCACTTTGTGAACCTAGGACTGATACAAAGTTGCATCTAAAAGGTGGTAATAACAAGAAAGAGAAGCACTCTGAGGCTGAAGTCTGATGCAATTTGCTACTGAAAAAAGATAGGAAATAGATCAAGTGTGACAAGTGCATGATAAGTGCATATAACACAGCTGAATAAAACAAGTGTTGCTGGTCCTCTCACCCACCCCTCCTGCCCTTGCAAAAATTAAACTCACTCTGACTAAATACACTTGGCAGCTGGACATAGCTCCGTTATTGTTATGAAAGAGCAGATCTGGCTGGGGTCGCTATTGTCTTCTGCCAAAGCATCCATACAAATACTTGGGTTGGGATTCAATTGCAGTCCATGTAGAAACCTATTCATATTTTCCCTGTAATACTTTACAACTGAAAGAGCATTAGCTCAGGAGCCTGTTCAGGTATTTCTATCCAGGCTTTGATCTGACCTGCCTGTGTTCTAGGATGTGAACAGCTAGTTTTTGAAGGTTTATCCATACACAGAACCTACAGAATAGAACCTAACCATAGATAGAAGCCACAGAATAAATTCTGAGTCCTCCAGTTAAGTAAGCTGTTTTCCCTGATGGCAGCTCTCTTATCTGTGGTGAAGAGAAAACGTCCAAGGTGTAAAGAACATACCCTGCAGCAGAAGTGGCATGTAAATGTGTTAGTTGTGACAGGCTTAAACCTTTTCCAAATTTTTTTTTTCATATAATGTAGTTCTTAACATTTGCCATATCTCTTGTCATATAGATGACAAGAAAACCAACTTGCAATTGCACCTTACTGAAGCTGGGAGTTTGGTAGCAAGAAATCCAGCAATGCCAGTAAGATACCAAATACTGCACCAGACTTGTCACTGGTGCTCGCAGATTTCACAGGCTCCTTTGCAGCTAAAAAAGGACGTGTGCTTCATTTTCAGTCTGTCAATGAATTCAACACTGCTTTCTTTCTTTGTGTAGGATATTAACAACTATCTTCCTTCTCCCTGCCTTAAAGAGGATGAGAAAGAAAGGTGTGCAAAATAAGGTGATAGGCATGTGTGCTGATTTTATTCATCAGCAAAAAAAAAAAATCTTATCTACACTTGGTAGATAAGAACAATTTCCCTGGCAATATAGGAACAAAGCAACCTTGCAGATCCAATAGCAAAACCAAAATCAAATGTATTTTGTGTGTATATATATATTTAAATATAATATGTACAAGACTAGTTTTCTTCCTACTTTATCTCATTTTTTGGATTAAGACTAGTCACAGATTAGAAGCAATTTATTATCTAAGGCACAGCAAAATGGTCATTGCATAAACCTCCATATATCTAAATACACACACACACTGCTCTTTTTGTAAGAAACCAAAATGCACATTTGAGCTGATCCAATTGTTGCTCAGTTATCATCTATTCTAAATAAGCAACCACAGTCATTAAAAATTAAAACCAGGATCCAGGCTTTTCCTACATGCCTTGGTTTTTATTTCCAAACCAATTTCCTAAGTTCATCATAAGGTAGGGTATTTCATTCTACAGTGCTGCCAGTTGCTGCAAACTACTGAAGTAGTTTCAAAGTGTATATATATATATATATATATAAACTGTCTATAATGTGACCAAGCCAGCATCCTAATTCCAAAAATGAAGCTGTAAGCTCCCCCAAAGTGCACAGAAAACTAAGGATGGAGCTTGTTTATCTGTGTCATTTGGTTAAGTGGCTCCACCTGCTGTTTTGATAACTAAGAAGTGGAAATATTAAAAAAAATCCAAACAATGCTGGAATTCTGACTGCAGGAAAATGAATTATCAGTTGCAACATTGTTATTGTGCTAAACTTTTACAACAAACAAATCTTAAAGATAGTATTTGAAAATATTCATATGCTTACTAAAAAAGCAGAACCATGGCCCACTCTTAGAAGCTGGGGAGGGGAAAAGGACAAAAATGAGACTACTTGTAGAGATGTAGCACACAGGAGGTTCAGAAAAATGTACCTGCACAGGAAGGTTCCTCTTGTTTCATTCATCATCAAAATACAAGTCTGACTTGCTAAATCAGTTACCTGGTTTTATCCCTTCCTTAATAGCTTGCACCTACTTGCACAACATCTTTTAAACTCTGTGATAACCCTAAATGTATTGAAGAAAAAAAAAAAAAATTAATAATAATTCTGGAGGCTTTGTGGCTCACACCACAACTCCTACAAATCTTCACTTCTTACCTGTAAGAGCTCTGAGACCCTTTTGCTCTGAACATCAGATTCTCAGGACCAAACACAGTATTAGAACCTTGGCTTCTATGATGTTCAAGTTAAGTTAACCCTTCACATATTTCACCACCATGCTCCAAGTCTACAGATCTGTTATAGCTACCTTGGTTGACCTGTTTTCCCCTCTCTTTCAGGTGTGCAGATAAGGGGTGAACAAGGCCCACCTGGTCCCCCTGGCCCTATTGGACCAAGAGGACAACCAGGTCCTGTAGGGAAGCCAGGGTTTGGAAGTCCTGGTCCTCAAGGGCCCCCTGGTCCCCCAGGACCACCTGGATTCTCTGCAGTTGGAAAGCCAGGCATGCCAGGTCTACCAGGAAAGCCAGGAGACAGAGGACTAATGGGTGAGAAAGGAGAACCTGGACCTGTTGGGCTCCCAGGAGCAAGAGGACCACAAGGACCCCCTGGAACTCCCGGTCCCGCAGGACTAACTGTTCCTGGCAAGCCAGGACCACAAGGCCCTCCAGGAGCTCAAGGACCAAGGGGCCTCCCCGGTGAGAAAGGAGAGCCAGGTATCCCTGGTATAAATGGACAAAAGGGTGAAAATGGATTTGGTGTTCCAGGCCGCCCAGGTAGCAGGGGTCTTCCAGGCCCACAGGGACCCCGGGGCCTCCCTGGTCCTGCCGGTGTAGGGAAGCCTGGTGAAAATGGGTTTCCAGGTCAGCCAGGTATGAAAGGAGACAGAGGTTTACCAGGTGCACCTGGAGCGGCTGGTATCCCAGGTCCCCAGGGTCCCCCAGGAGAACCTGGAGAAGCTGGCATTGGGAAGCCTGGGCCAATGGGACCACCAGGAGCAGCAGGCAGCCCTGGAGCCAAGGGGTACCCTGGACCTGCAGGCTTGCCTGGATCCCCAGGTCTTCCAGGATTTGGAAAGCCAGGATTGCCAGGGATGAAGGGACACAGAGGGCCTGAAGGTCCTCCTGGCCTTCCAGGACCTAAAGGAGACCGAGGCCCAGCTGGTGTGCCAGGAGAGCCAGGGCCTGCTGGACCACCAGGGAACATGGGCCCTCAAGGACTCAAAGGCTTGCCCGGTGAGAATGGCCTGCCTGGGCCCAAGGGAGACGTAGGCCCTGCGGGTCTCCCAGGATTCCCAGGGGCCAAGGGTGAACGAGGTCTACCAGGATTAGAGGGAAAACCAGGCTATCCAGGTGAGCAGGGTGCTGCTGGTCCTAAGGGACACCCAGGTTTCCCAGGTCCAAAAGGTGACACTGGCCGTGCTGGGCTACCTGGTTTGCCTGGTCCAATGGGTCCACAAGGCCCTAAGGGAGTGCCAGGGACCAATGGTGAGCCAGGCCCCAGAGGGCCTTCAGGAATTCCTGGGATCAGAGGCCCCATTGGTCCCCCTGGCTTGCCAGGAGCCCCTGGTGCCAAAGGTGAGCCAGGAGCACCAGGACTGCCAGGCCCAGCAGGTATTTCTACCAAAGGATTAAGTGGACCCATGGGACCGCCTGGGCCACCCGGGCCTAAAGGCAACAATGGAGAGCCTGGCTTGCCAGGCCCCCCTGGTCCTCCTGGTCCCCCTGGCCAAGCCGTAATCCCACAGCTACCCGAAAGCTACGTTAAGGCAGGAGAGTCCCGGGACCTCTCAGGAATGTCTTTCATGAAAGGAGTAAACCAAGCTCTTACAGGGATGCCAGTGTCGGCTTTCAGTGTCATCCTCTCAAAAGCCTACCCTGGGGCAACAGTTCCCATCAAATTTGATAAAATCTTGTACAATGGGCAGCAACACTATGACCCAAGAACTGGAATCTTCACCTGCAGAATCCCCGGACTGTACTATTTCTCCTACCACATTCATGCAAAAGGAACAAACGTTTGGGTTGCGCTCTACAAAAACGGCTCCCCACTCATGTACACCTACGATGAGTACAAGAAAGGCTACCTTGACCAGGCTTCTGGCAGTGCTGTCATCGATCTCATGGAGAATGACCAAGTATGGCTCCAACTGCCCAATTCAGAGTCTAATGGTCTCTATTCCTCCGATTACGTTCACTCTTCTTTCTCAGGTTTCCTATTTGCTCATATCTAACAAACACCCCACTTACACTGTCCTATCCCTCTCTCCTTCAGACCATTTTTGCCAAGTGCTGATCTGATTTGCCATTAGTACATTGTGCAACTTCAATTTTGCAACAGAAATGGAGGGAGGAGGGTGTGAGAAGGTGGAAGAGATTGGTTCAAACCTAGTAGAATAAGATTCTGTGTTTTTAGAGAACTGTCTTAAGAAATGTTTCAAATGATGATCAACTGTCTGACTGAATGCAACATTAAAATTTTATGAGTTAATATAATGCATCAGCCTCTCTCTTTGCTTGTTTGGGGTTTCTTTTTTTAATGAAGAAGGAAAACCACTTCAGACAGAGAATGTAGCCATTCCAGGACTCTAGATCTCACTTCACTATACTTGCATTAACTGAAGGTATTATTCAAAGTAACAGTCTCAGACACACCCTAGTCATCTCAACAGCTGGATAATACGCTTCACGAACATTCTGCTATCTGCAGCTTTATCTTTAAGCTATCAAATGAAAGTCAAGAAAACTACTCTGCTACAGTATACACCATGTAACGGTTTTAATTTAGTTCCCCTTTTCTTATTCATGAATCACTACTTTGTAGAAAAGTAGATTTACAAATTATTACCGGTTCATGAAGTTCTAAGACTTTCACATTATGAAAAAGCACCCAGATTTGAAGCCTAGAAATCCACTTAGCTTTGTTTGATGCACACGTTGGAATCTGCAGTAGAAACTAATTCAATAGTTTTAAACTCCTAACATTCTGTGGCAGTGTAATATTCAGAGTACTGTGAAACAAATACCACCCCATCCAGACGTTAAGAACACATCTTCCCAAGCATGCAGACACTCATAAAAATCAGAACAGCTTTCCACCCCAAAGTCTGGGACGGACCTTGCACTGATTTTCTCTAAACAGTTCATGCCTTAAAAACACAATAGTCCAGGGAATATATTTCCCTTACAAGGTAAATTTATCGGATGACAGCAATTAGTCAGTAGACAATCATATTTACCATAGCTACACACACTCATGTCTCAAGCATTACATAAATCTGCTATAGCACTGTGAGTTAATGGTGTAAAGAAACCTACCTTAGTAAAGTTACTGGTTATAGATTATGAAACCATAACAGTTTGATCACATGTTTCTTCCAATGACGGGTACCATTCACGTGATTTAAAAGTATCAGATAAATCAAAACCTTATGAACTCAGAAAATGTTATTTATCATTTTTTAAACAGAATTTTTTAATCGCTTGCACTAGAAGTACCTAGATAAAAGATCTTTGACACTACCAGTTTTTCATGAAAGCAGAACCTGAGGCTCATTATGTTGTGCACATCTGAAACCAGCCATTTCCTAAATACTAGGTAATATTCCGGGATTAATAAAAACAATGAGGACACCTTTAGATTGATGCATCATTAGCAAAACTATATAATGGTTTGGAAACTGTAAAGAGCTACCAGGAAAGTAACTTTGCAGAACTGATTTTTCTCCCCTCATTAAGTGCTGCTGGATAAGGAAGGTTATGGTTTAGCCTCTACTTCAGTAAAATAATAAACGTCAAGTAGAGGGTGTAATGGGATATCTGCTTACTTCAGCAGCCAAGCAAATTGGTGCTACTGTTATAAACACTGCATGTTTGCATGGAAACAACACAGTGGAATTTACAAGCAGCAATCCCACAACACCTTAAAGCCAAAATAAAACCCAAGCTCTCGAGTCTGAATTATCTATCCCCACGTTTCTACCTTCCAGTTTTAGGTGAAAAATTAAAGATCTTCTAAGAATTACCTCTTCCCCCCCCCCCCAAATGCTTTCCTGTGCAGTCACTTGCATTAGATCAACAGCACTTTCCAGCATTTAAACATAGCATGTGCTGCTGCCCGTACATTCAACCACTCTGCCACTTTTGTTTCAGAAACAAGCAGAGAGACTGGGTACTGGAGCTGGAAAATACTGCTCAGTAGTTGTAAAGTTTCTGGTTAACTGCTTTACATATGAAATGGATGGTGAAGCACACATTTAGAATTCTTGGGGGTGCTTGGAGCTCAGTAAATTACTGTTCTGTGATTCCAAATAACTAGTCTGTGCCCAAGAAACTGGACAGAGACACAATTCTTAAATGCATAGTTCACCAGCCCATATCATCCATCCACTTTAGATCAGGTTTTGGCCTTTGTTTCCTTGCTTGAATGAGCACATAGAAAAGTCTACAGCATAGTACCTCATGCCCATCTTTATGAAGGCTTTTCATATCTGTTCAGACATGAAGCTACTAAGAACGTGACTCTTAAACACTAGAGATTACACACCAAATTGTGGCACAATCATAATTTATACTTTAGTTTTAGCTTTGGTTTCTCCACTGAGAGGGGACCTTGAGAAGGTCTGCATCATTTTTGCTTTTAAATATTTTTTTTCCCCAGAAACCTACATAAGGATAAAGCTCTTTTAGGAACCACATCTCTTCTGAATCATGGTCATTAGAGGAGAGAAAATCCACTATCAGATTAAAAGGAATACCTAAGAACTTATAATAGTACAAAACTCACTTCCAAAGAATTACTAAAACTTTCAAAGTGGTCCAACACATGAAGCACTCAATTCCTTTTGTATATAGCTGCAAAGCCCAGCAGACAAATGTAACAGATGTACTTGCTTCTTTGTTTTAATTTCCACAATTAAGACAATTGTATTTGAAGTCACATACAAAAGCTATAGCACACATCACAGACATACAGATTCATGATCTTCTGCCAAGACAGTAGGATAATACCACAAAAACCCCTGTGTGTGTGTGTGCACATTTTGGGGGGGGGGAGGATGGAACAGTTTAGAAAGATACAAAATTTTTCCTTCCCAAAGTAACACCTCCCCTATGCCAGCACACCACTCCAGTATACTGATCAATCACATAAAAAAAAAAAAAAAAAAAAGAGACAAGGATAAAATACAAGTTGTTAAAGAGCAAGTTTTAAGCCTAGCACTTTTCTTCCTCTGCTTATTTTCCTTTCTGGAAAGGATGGGCAGTGACAAATTTCTCAGGTACATCCTTGAAACCTGAGAGGAAATGCCATCAAGCCTTTTTGTGGGCAATTTATAGTCTCTGCTGCCATATTAGCCATGATCTTTTTACTTCCATAATGAAATATAAACTTATGAACCAACTGGAAAATAATACAAATATAGAATTTTCACTATAAAACCATAGATGCTATGGTCAGAGAAATTATGGGGGAAGATAATCACCCAAGAGGTCTTTAAGAGAAAAACTTTACCAAATTCTGCATGAAGTTGTTACATTAGGCAACTTCCTCTAATAAAAATTATCGATTTTCCTTTAAAAAAATAAAAATAATAATAAAAAAATTCACCAAATCTGAATTTTTTCATGTGGAAATAATTATGCAGTACTTCAAGCACTCACTACTTTTCTCATGAACAAACTTTATTTCCATAACATGTGGTGGACCTCTGTCTGCATATTTACATAGCGTAAAATACATCACCACATGACATTTCCTTTAAAATTTCTCTTTTCTAATGCCTCCAAGCATACACTGAATGAAACACAAAGTAATGTAAATCACCTTGAAGTTGCAAAATATTCCAGCGATCAGTTAAAGATTCACAGAAAGGATTCTCAAGTAATTTAATGGATATCAACTGCAGAGAGAATTTTTGTGTCTAAGAATCAGAGAAGAAAATGCCCATTTTCCAAATAGGACTATCTGAATTCATTGCTATCTGACATCATGCTTTTCTGATGGTATTGTTTAACAGATTCTTCCAGTTTTTATAGATACTTTCTTTTGAGTTATTCACAAAGGAAGGTCTGAGTAACACAAGACTATTTTGGAATTCTGCAAGCCTTGGTTGGTCACTTCTTTACAAGCAGAGTGGGTCAATACCCTTCATTAAGCTGAGTCAGGACAATCATGCCCATCTGAAAGCACCATCCAAAACAAATATCATAGGGCAATTATCTAGGGCAATTACCATAGCTAAGACAATGAAAAGCAAAATCCACCAGACACTTGATTATGATCAAAGAAATCGTGTGAAAAGAGAAGGGACACAGAGAAACAAGGGGCATACTGACAACAAACCAAAGTGAACTGCAAACACTTAATGGATTTAATAAAAAAATTAAGTGGCCAGTCGTTCTGCTCCATCACTGACAATGGCACCACGGAGAGAGCACTTCAACTTGGGAACTTTGCGACTTCTCAACCGACCACTTAGCAAGTTTGCTTTTGAAATTTTACCCTGACTAATTGTTAAGGAGCACTGCTTTACTCTGAAGGGTTAAACTTTCTACAAGGCATCAAGGACATGGATTTAAATCAAGAGCCTGTGGTTTTCAGGCCAGGCTCTGGGCTAAGAAAGGCAGCGGGGGTTTCCTGGTATGTAGATGTTGGGCTGGAGCCAGGCTTAGGAGTTTCCTCAGGAAGTTATTTTAAGATTGCAACTGAGGAAAAAAAAAAAATTCTCTTTGGCACAAAGTTGTGGCAGATTAGTACCATTATTCTCATTTCCCAGAGGGACCTGAAGCAAAAACGAGATACTCCATGGGAATATCACAGGTAAGTGATAGAGGAAGGAACTATCTCTGGTTCTTCTGACTCCCTGTTCAGTGCTTTATTCCCTGGATCATGTTATTAAAAGGAAAATAAGACCACTATGATGCATCATAAAAGTGGTCATCAAAGTGATGCATGATGGAAAGCAGCATTTTCATGCATTAGTGTATACCATTTGCACTCTTTCACTTCTGATTTTACAGAGCTTTATCCAAAATAACTCATGCATATCAGTCACTGTTATATCTTCAACACTTGTTCATGTGCCTCAGCTTTTGCAACAGCGAACGAGGTGTATGAAATGAGGCACCAGTTCTGAAAGGAGTTAGAAAGGATTAAGTCACATCCATCACACATCTGTTTGTATGCAGATCCCATGCTTAAATATACAAATAGGTACCTGATAGGTAGGTATATTCATAAACATACACCTGAACACACTCATATAAACCTGAGCAATTATTTGAGTTCAAAGACAAGATTTGTTTCTCTTTTGTTTGATCTAATTAGTTTCCAAAGAACACTTCTAAAAATTATTGGGTTTGCTACATGTTGGGTGATCCACACCTTTTAAAACCAAGCGCTTTCATGATTTGACACAAAAAGTTAGCAAAAGAGCTAAAAAAACCAAGTTAAGGTTGATTAGGATTGGTTTAATATCAGCAGAAAAAAACCCAGGATCCATTTATTTCATGTACGAATGAGTTCCCAGGGGAATTCTGAACTACTGAGTGTGCTCTAAGATCCAATCAAAACAAAGACAACAACCAAAACATTTTAGGAATATCTTGCTGTCTTCTACAATATGCACCCTGACATCAGTCTCTATTTTGGCTGTGAATCTCTCCATTACAATTTTGTCAAATACATTTAAAACACAGCAAGTAGCACAGCTCTGGTGAATAAAAGGTAAGTTTTAAGAGGGTCCAAACTACACCTGTGCCTAATGAATGTTACATTAACAGAGGTAATTTTATTGAAAAAATGCTGTCAGCAAAATTATACAGAATTGTGAACTGAGTTGAGCCACATATAATCTCATTACAAAAAAAAAATAGTTAACAATAATTTCAATGGACTGTGCATACACACAAAATGACTAGCTTTTATCATTCATGAAGTTATTAGTTCATAATAGAAGAAGCTCAGAAGTTAAGTCTGTGAAAGAAGGAAAATAATTTCTAGCTGAAGAATATCCAAGATGTTTCTCAACTCTGTGACAGTATTATAAGGTTGGCTTTGGGTGAAGGAAAGTTATTAAAAAACTATATATATATA
>JANHGN010018390.1:2909-21276 GCA_024605025.1 Megaceryle maxima
AGAGAGGTGGTAGAAGCCCCATCCCTGAAGACGTTCAAGATCAGACTGGATGTGGCTCTAGGCAACTTGATCTAGTTAAAGATGTCATTGCTCACTATAGTGGGGGTGAACTAGATGACCTTTAAAGGTCCCTTCCAACCCAAACCATTCTATGATTGCAAGATTGAGAGAAGCAGTATAAGTAAAAACTAATTTAGATGATGGCTGCTCCTGGTTTAGAGACAGGGAAACATGGAAAGAATGAAGAGTGGAGAAAGATTCCATCTAAGCAGAAATAACAAAGGCATTTTTTGACAAGGTGCTTCAATCTTTCTCACTCATTCTCTGATTTGAGGTTAAAGGTATGGTTTTTGTTTGTTGGTGTCATCTAAACTGATACTTCCACCATCACTTAAGCTTACACTTCCTTGTTCCCCTCCGCGAGTAGCACATTGTGCTACTATGGCCTGTCTATCCATATGTAAAAGATACTCACAACCTCAGAGATGCTTTAAAGAGCATCTATGAAAATATGAATGTTTCTAAAATAAGATGCCCTTATCAGCCTGCTGTCAGTAAGTACCTGTATACCAATATTAGCTATGATGTTTGTTTTTAAAATGCAGAGAGTATCCTCTTTGGAAGGTTTCCTGCTCACAAGTAATTTATTGATTTGGTCTAAAACATCACCTCTGTTTGCAGAACACTTCACAGATCTCTTGACATGAATTACAGAATCCATCATCCTCCCAGAGGCAGCACGTGCACAGAAGCAACACTTGCACGTGAACTGCTTTCAGAAACCTATCGTCAGCAAGGCTGGTATTACTCAGGCTCTTACAAAACGGATTTAATAGAAAAGTAACACTGCTGAGCTCTCTGGTCTTTGAAAAACTTTAAACCCGTATCCAAAAGCGGATATAGCACCACAGGATTTTCCTTCTATATATATGAAAAGCCCAGCTTTTGGCACATGCAGGGTTGGCTGCTCACTGATCGAGGGTTTAGGGATGTGTTAAGTAACTCCTCCTTATCCTGAAAATTCCTTGGGCATCTCCTGCTCTGCAGGATGCTCCTCATCACGTTTCCTCCCCCAGCTGCCAAAGACAAAGATCCTGCCCATGTCAGCTATGGTTCAGGCACCACTTTCCCTGGTTTCTAGTCCCAGCACAACCTGATCCAGCAAGTGAGCTTCAAGTGTTTTAGCAGCATAGTAGCCTCACAAAATACAGCTGGAATACAAAGGTCTGCTTTAATGTGGCATAAGAGGTGGAACACTTGCCTTCAAGCATGAAAAATTTATTCAGCTTCAGGGTTTTTGGCTTGCTGGAGTGGGGAGAGACTGGGTCTAAATTTCCCTCTCCCCCCTCCAAGAAAACATGACATTAACCAAAAATGGCTTACTGCACAAAAGAGAAGTAGTGTACCATTAATACGTTGGAAGGAGACATGAGGAGGATCTCAAATGTAACCCAGTGGTCTGGATTTTCAGTCAGTGCATGAACACTCCTGAAGTCTGCTCCCTGCCTAGCTTCACATGCATGGGGATCCTCCCACCCGCCCTTAAATAACTGTGAGAGCAGGGACTGGAACCCAGACATCTGTGGAGAAGGCCCTGGGTGATATCTCCCAAGTGATGTGCCTAGCCAACCAAGAACCAAGCAGTCCCAGCAACTAAAGGCATCCAAAGAAAGATATTTCTTTTTTCTTTTTTTTTTTTTTAATGTTTACTTCATATGTCACCTACAAAACTCCAAAAGAGCAATATGCCCTCTTAATTATAAAGTCCATTAAAAAAAAACCCCACACTTTCTTCCCCCTGTTAACAGGATTTAGGTCCCATACGTTTTTGAAGAGCAAAAAGAGCAAGGGAAGAAAAAAGTTAATTTCTTCAGTTCATTTTGTTCAAGACCATAAGAAGGAGGGCTGAGATAAGAGAAAGGAAATTGTGTCTTTGAAAGAGTGAAAAGGAAATGCATCAATTAACCTTTCTTATAAGTTTATTAGTGGCTACAGAACTTTTGCTTCACATATACTAACCACAAATGAGTAAAAATTTAAAGCTTAATCAATCTATTTTCTTACATCCTACTCATTTTAAAAAAGATGTCCCTCCTTTCCACTCTGGTATTACACCCAAGCTTTAGGACAACTGTAGTAGCTTGACTATATGGGTAGAACTAAACAAATAAAGCACACACCTGAAGGCCTTTAGCAGTTGTCTTTGTCAGTAAAGAGTTTCTTCCAATTATCTGGGTAGCATCAGCATGTCACCCTTCATGGGGCAGACTAGGGTTCTCACTATCACAACAGGATTCCCAGAGCTACTACCTGCTACTTCACCATCCTGGCAAGCAACTCCCATCCAAATCCCGCCAAAAGAAGGAATTTCACTAAACTCTTTGCTGGCCTTTCTTAGACTTTATATTATATTTTTTATATATAATTTTATTATATATAATTTATATTTCTCAGTAGTTCTTAGTATCTAGATGTAGACCAAAGGAACTTTGCATTTAAAGCTGTTCAGGGAACTCAGTGCAGAAGTACTTGATCATGCAGAAACCAGCCTCAGCTCTAAACAACTTTCCCTCATCAGCCATTCAACAGACAGCTTTTACACACAGGGAAAAGAAAAAGCCAGTTTCACTGATGATGTTGCGAAGAAAAAAAAAAAAGAAACCTTGTTAAAAGACAAAAATGAACACAGAAGGGAGGGGAAAGTACAAAGTGAATTTTTATATGTCAATATATTGACAAGACAGCAACATTACTAATTTTAAATTCAGAATTTATTCATGCAGTTAACAGCTTTTCTTAAGTTCCCCATTTTACCTCCAAGACTTACCATGTTTATGTAAAGATAACCACATCTAAGACTGAAGAAGAATTTAAGCATCTCAAGATGAACACCAATAAAACACAAGCTTCTGGAACCATTTTTTCACTTCCCCAAAAGAGCAGACTGGGGTCAGAGGCCAGTCTTTTAGCAGTCAGCAGCCCTCACTAAATGGTTCAGTGATTTTACTGTAGCAGAGTTATTTACTGCACCAGTGCTGGAAATTCACCTCTGCTAAAACATTACTACAGATGAGGCTTAGCAGAAGTCTTAGATCCAGCACAGGACAAGCAGCGCATTCACTGTTCCATCATCCTTCAGGGAACAGGCACTCAAAGGAGTTTCTCTTAATCACTTTGCTACACTATTCCCTATGACTAAGTTGCACAAGTTACTTTGAAATGAACCGACTGACTACCATCATTGCTGGTCTCAAGAGAATCTGCATAGCATGCAAGGTATGTTGATCAAGGTTACATCCCATATACAATTATAAACTTCATATGGAAAACTCGAGTGATTTGCCATCAGCCCCCTAGCACAGAAGGCTTAGTCAGCTGGTGATCACAAGCATTAGAGGAATATGAGGATCTCCAAAGCAGGAAGGGACAGCCACCTGTTTGTCTGGAAGAAGGCAGCCCAAGAAACAATAGCTCTAGTTTGTCTTTCATACCTGTTTTTCACAACTTTGCAATTGTGTTGCCCACGTTTCAATCCTGTGAGTTATTTAATAAATAATAGTTTTTTAAAAAAGTTAATCTCTAGTGTTTATGTCAGGCTGCTTCACAACAGCAAATATTGCAGGCCAAATCACAGATACAAGATATTCCCTTTTTTCAGGGTGACAAACCCAGAAACAAGACACCGGAGGATCATCACTATGCCAAACCCTCTATCCTCTGGATATTCTAGAGAAAATAGTGTGGCACTGAGCAGGTGGGTGCTCTCAGGCTGTGCATGGCAGGACACAGCCAGACTGGCTCCCTGGCAGCAGCATGACAGGGGTGAGAGCATCCCAATCCCCAGGTAGCCCCAACCTCAGAGCCAGGTAACAGCCACAGCTCAGAGCCAAGCTACTGACTCAAAGGGCAGAGTCAACCACCAAAAGCAATTTATCATAAAGCACGATTGAAAAATTGGACTGTATGATCTCTAGAGGTCCCTTCCAACCCCTAACATTCTGTGATTCATGATTTCTACAGTTTGTTGCTTTGTTACTTTCCATGCCAGTGCCTCAACAGCTTGTTGCTATTTCCAACCCCACTGGCCCCAGGTATTCTTAACACTTTACCACAGATGCAAGCAAGGATTGCCCCAGTAGGCACCGTGCTACATAACAGTTTGCAACTACTCAGAGCAGGAAGCAGACCCCTAATTCACAATTTGTAGTCCTGCCACTTTCCCTTCAGTCCTTCCCAAACCATTTCTGTTACAACTCTGTATTTCTTTAATTTTTTCTTTGGTTTGACAACTCTTACAACTTGCACATGACTCGAGTCACAAACAAGATTATAAAAGAGAAAGCAAGCTTGCATTATGTGATTATGGTCTGATTTTCTTTGCTTATCTTTTATGATGATCTTCTATCCACTCTTTACAGTAATCTAAAAAGCAAGGCAAACTCACATGCCCAGAGAGCAGCTAGAATAAGCATTCTTCTGTTTTAATGTGTCCTCAAGTGTTATATAGATGTCTAATTACCCTTGGCTTTTTGAGGTACAAAAGCTGACTTCAGCCTGCTCTGATGCCATGGGGCTGGAGGATGTTTTCACAAGGGCAATGCTTTTAAACAGGAACCAGAACAAGCCCCAGGAGGTCAGTTCCCAAGCAGATAACATGCCTTCCCACAGCTAACATTCACCCTGCTCTCCAGTAGAAACTCTGTGTACACCAGTGTTAGTGAGATAAAGGAAGTGACAGTCTGCTCAACCTGCTGTTCAAGGAAAGTTAGGACAAGGCTCCTTGGGAAATACAGGGCAAGGCAGACCCAAAGCAGGCAGGTACCACAGGTCACCTGCTTGGCATCACCCTGGAAAGGTGAAAGGAGGCTCTGCCAGCTTCTCACCAATGTAGGAAATGTCAAGATAGACACAAAACAGTCCTGCTGCTTACTGCCAAGTGTCTTCTCCTTTGCACCCCTGTGGCAGCCACCTGGGCCCTGCTGTGTCCTCTCCAGGCCAAGAGCAGCCCAGTGCTCTAACTTCCCCACATGCCTCACCAGGGAGCTAAGGGATGAGCATGCAGCAGCTTCAGTAGCAACCTGATATGCTCCAGTGCAAGAAAAGGTAGATGGTGAAATTAGGTAAGTGGGGAGACCCATCTGCTCCAACCCAAAGGTGGGTATAGAGAGAGAATAAGACTGGGAGGAGGACACCATAGCTCCCCCCAGCATTGCTGTGAAGGCTTTCCCCCAAGATATGCGACATGAGGGAAACACCACAAAATGCCCCAGCTGTGCTCATTTTCACATGGTAAAAATCAATCATGCACAAGGTAAATCCACAGGAGACCTGGGCTCCATTTGTCCTAGTGCTCAAGAAACTGCTGGTTGTTTGCGTTAAATATGTATTATTTCCCCACAATAGCAGTTAACATACAATTTATTACTCCCACCATCTGATAGCAATGTGTACATTACCATGGTTTACATTTTGCATGCAAGTCACCTACAGCTAACACAAGAGCTCTCTTGGAATTGCACATGAAGAGTGCTTTGCAATTTAACTCCGACAGAAGCAGGGAAAAAAATAAATCCATTTCCCATCAGAACAAAAACCTGTTTCCAGGAGGTCAGTTCCATCATCATCTACCTACTGTTTTCCAACTTGAAGCAGCCACTAACCCTCAGGAAGATACACTTCCACTTAGAGAAAAAATATTGCAAAGAAAATGAAAGAATAAATTGGAAATTGTAAAGTTACAATAATGATAGCAACTGTTACTAGAATGTTTTCTGTGCCCTTCTGGCTCCTATTTAGTAGATTTCTGTTCCAGTGTAACCATAGGAACAGCAGTGAAGAGCCTCATTTAAAAGCCTTCACTTCAGCTGGTAGGTTAAGTTATGAGACTGCAGTGGGCTTGAATATTAAAAACATTCAAATGGCTCTAAAAAAAGCTCATATTAAATGGGAATTGCATGGCTGTATTGTAAAAGACAGACATCTGTGTTGTAAACAAGCACAGTGCCCTGACAATAAATTGGCAAGGGGAAACCTGACACAAGCCACCCTAGAACAAACAAACCCTACTGACAGAGGTTACTAACATTTGGGCTCAATAAACAGGTTAAGAACACAAATTGTGACTCCCTTAGCACACTGTGCCACTGAAACTGAAACCATATGTTTCCTGTAGCTGTCATTTTATTTACAGGACCACAGCAAGATGACTGGATGAGCAATGACAGTCCTCAGTAATATGACAAGTTCACTGCAACATCTCCCTAGCCAGGAAATGTAACATTTTACTTAATCCTTTGAAGTATAAAAGGATTCAGTTCTGCCTCATCACCTTTCTTTCAAGGAATAGGAACAAACACAAGCCAGTTATCTTAAAAGAAATCCAGTCACAGGAAAAAAAGCCAATGAAGTACATAGTCAAAATAGACTAGATATGTTAAAGGAAGCAGGTGAAATAAAAAAAATTATGGATGAAAAAGGTGTACCTACACACCTTGTACCTGTGGACTTACCCCTTTCTCCTAAAGAGCATTAAGACAGCTGCTACCCTAAAGGATCTGGTACTTTTCACATATGGCAGTAAGACTCATCTGAAAGTACATTTGGAAACATGTTCAATTACTCAGTTCAGCAATTTAAAACACTGTACTCAATAACTAGACAAAAAAAAAAAGATGAAGATGTTCACGTTGTATTCATTACAAGGGACAGGCCTGTACATAACAGGAAAGCATAACATCTTTATTTATAAATAAGCAAATAACTTTTAAGCAATTGTTATGTCCAAAATCTAAAGAAAAAGTAAATACTCTTTTGGTAGTTACCTATGCAATTTGCTGCTTTAATTCAGAAGAAGTGTTGAAACATTGCAGGCAGTTACAAAAATGAAGGGATCTCTGCAAGACCACATCAGAGAGAAAGCAGAAAATAAAATGTAGATTCAGTAACTATCTACATACATTTTAGGGAACAGAATTGGGATGCAATCATCTGCTTAATTTCTCACCCATATCTGTGCTCCACAGGCTCTGTCTGGGGAGGAGGCAGAAAGAGATGAATACTCTGTTCTCCAAGCTGCCTTAGCATCACTTGTCAAGTATTTAGCAAGGATCAGACACATTCGCATTCTTTTTCTTATAACTTTAATCCTTACAATTTTGCTGTCCTGTTTATGATTTTCTATCTATTGCTACTGCTCAAACACACTCTCCAGTCTGCCTTATACACTCCACTTTTAAACTAATGCTGAGGCTTTGTCCCCACAGGCCCCTGTCTACTTTGCCAGTAGTAACAAGCAGTGCTTGGGACCCCACATGTCCCTGCAGCAGTACAGATGATGTGGTGATGTGGCAACACTCCAGTACTTTTGTGCTCTGGATAACGATGGCCACCTTTAACTCAGAGCTCCCATCACAGCTTCAGAATTATGATCTTTGTAGCCTCAGAGATACAAAATGAAATAGCTCGTGCCACTTCAAGCTCTTCACACGTAATCCAGAGGCAGCAGCCTTTACTGCTGGACTGTTGTTGGGAGAATTCTACAGGTGGTCTACCAAGAAGGTTTACACTGACTATAAATAGGCATCACAAGCTGTGCTTGTAGTTAATTTTGGCTTTCTTTTAGGAGAGAAGTCAAAGTTCTCTATTTCCTGTGACCTTGTTGTTCTAAGCACCTGTGCAGCTGAGTCAATTTACTTTGCTACAAGTGCCACAACAGGATCTCAGACATCTCTGTTTCAGATTTTCACATTTTCTTTGACTAACAAGTCTCATTATTATTGCAAAGCCCTGTTCTTGTTTTATTTACAGATGGTAAATGATACTACATTCAGATCTACCTATAAAATTTTCATGTTAAACATCTGCGAGTTAATTATGATACCAAAGTCTCCACAAGCTTCAGTGAATTCCATGGTAGGCTACTGATGCCTTAGAGGGCTTCAGTCTCTTCTGTTAAAAAGAGACCTGGAGTATGGGGAGGATGTGGGGAAAAAGAACCAAGCAGGATCAGCTCTAAACAGTTAAGGAATCAGGCTCTGGTTTCACATGCAAAAGTTTTAAATTTCTGAAGAGTGGAAATTTTTATTTAATGGAAGAAAGATTTTTATGTGCACTGATTCAAAAAATAACAATAAGACAGACATTCTCTCTAGCCTTTGAGACCCCAAACTCGCAAAAGAAAACTGGCAGGACACAGAAAGGAAAGGAAGATTGAAATACATGAAAACCAACCAGAAATGTAGGTTGATGAAAAATATTAATTACCTTGTTTTGAAAAAAGGTTCCCACAGCTACCTTACCAAAAGGTGGCTTACAAAGGGGTAGCCATGGGGTTTTCCAAATGTGTACCCAGAGACTTCCTCTTTGGAGGATACTGCTCATTTCCACCACCACCACATCCCCCGCCCCCCCCCACTACTGCAAGTAGACATGGACCACCTAGATGCAAATGGGGTGCTCCAAAGCACCACCAGGTCAATCACTAGAATCACAGAATGGTAGGGGTTGAAAGGGACCTCTGGAAATCATTGAGTCCAACCCCCCTGCCAATGCAGGAACACCCCTGCCACACAGAAACAGATCCAGGAGGGTCTTGAAAGTCTCCAGAGAAGGAGACTACAACCTCCCTGGCCAACCTGTTACAGGCTCTGTCACTCTCACAGTGAAAAAGTTTTTCCTCATGTTGAGGTGGAACTTGCTGTGTTTCACCTGCTACCATTACCTTGTCCTATCACAGGGCACAATTGAAAAAGAGACTGGGCCCTTCTATTTGACACCCACCCTTCAGATATTTGTAAACATTAATAAGATCTCCTCTCAGTCTTCTCTTTTCCAGGCTAAACAGCCCCAGGGCTCTCAGCTTTTCCTTATAAGAAAGATGTTCCAGTCCCCTTATCTTTCTAGCTCTCTGTTGGACTCTCTCTAGTATTTCCCTGTCCTTGAACTGGGGAGAACAGAACTGAACACAATACTTCAGATGTGGTCTCACTCGGGCAGAGTAGAGGGGGAGGAGAATCTCCCTCAACCTCCTGGATACATCATCTTTATGCACCCCAGAATACCAAGGGCACATCGCTGTTCCATGGATAACTTATTGTCCACCAGGATGCCAAGGTCCTTCTCCATGGAGCTGCTTTCCAGCGGGTCTACCCCTAACCTGTACCAGTACATGCTGTTGCTTCTCCCCAGATGCAGGACTCTACACTTATACTTGTTGAACTTCATTGTTTGCCTTTACCCAGCACTCCAGTCTGTCCAGATCTCACTGGATCACAGCACAGCCTTCTGATGTATCAGCCACTCCTCCCAGTTTAGTATCATCAGCAAACTTACTGAGTGTACACTCCATCCCTTCATCTAGATCATTGGTGAAGATGTTGGATAAGACCGAAACCAGAACTGATCCCTGGGGAACAACCACTACTTACAGGTCACCAGCTGGACTCTGCACCACCGATCACAACCCTCTGAGCTCTATTATTCAGACAGTTCTCAACCCATCAACCCACTACATACAGGCCTTCAAAGCTTACACTAATGATTAGGCATTATTTCATATGATGCCATGACATTCGCAACACTTTACTAAAGGAAAAAATGTCATGCTTGGCTAGGCAGAGAAGCTTGTAAAATGACCACAGACAAGATCCGTAAGGTGAGTGCAATTCCATGGGTCCCTAGTGATATCACTCATTTGACTGGGATGAGCTCAATGTCATCAGGTGAAACACCTGACCAGTCCTCAGTTGGATAAAATACAGGGACAAATCCTGGGAGTGTGGACAGGGACTCTCTCGATCTCACGGTGAAACTTACTACTGTGTTACAGAATCAAAGTTCCTCTTGTGCTCTGCAGCAAATCTCTCTTGGGTCAGAGAGATTTACAGGCCTCATTAGGAAAGTGATGAACAATTGCTTTTTACTTCCTAGGACAAGCTGTTTTATGGATACAAACTTAGTGACTTATATCCACACAGATTCCTGTACCCGGCACTGCTAATGTCACACTTTACTTTCTGATGCTTCCTCCCTACTGTTCTGAAGAAGGGCAAGGGAAATCCAGTTTGCATGCATATTTCAGGATAATCTTGTCCTGCTTGAACTCACGCACTGACTATCAAGTCCTAACATTTTTAATGAGGTGCCTAAACCATGCTTGTTGTAATTAAAGTTTAACAAGTTTTTACAGCAAGACTAAGTTCTACATTAATATTTCACAGTGTACTGCATTGCCTTGTGCCATGGCATACCAAGCAGTTTACACAGCCTGCAAAAGCTTTTTATTCAGCCAGGTACTGAAATTCTCCAAGACACAGCAAAGCAGTCACCTGTGTTCCGCTCTAGGAGAATTGTGCTCCTTTGTGCAGCCCCTTAGAGCTGCTACAGGCCTTGCAATACAACTGAAAGGTTTGTCCTGAAGCTGTGGTAGAACCTTGGAATATGAACTACAGAATGACATAGAAGATATGTCAAATTATGTTTTATACAGCAAGGATATTTAATGTTCTCATCAACAATGACTAGTCCAGGAGCAGCTACTCAGATGCCACGCAGCATCCACATGGCAGGTGCTCACCCAACTTTCAAAGAGATTTCCCAAACACACCCCCCCTTACCCCTCCCGAAAGACTTGTTGTAGGCTTGGGACCTCAAGCTTTCATTAAGCAGCTGAAGTACTTAAGATACCCTTTATGAGGAGAGTTTTAGCAAGAGGACTTTTTCTTTCTTTGACCTCAAATACCATGCATCAATTCTCATCAGAAAACAAGGTTTAAATATCACTACTCTTGTGCAGGAACACTGCTCAGAAAGAAGGGGGAAGAAGGGAAAAGCAGGGAAAAGCCTCAGTACGGGACTGTAGGGGAGCATCACCAAACCTCTTCTGTGCCACTGCTTCCCAGGTGCTCAGAGGTGCAGGTCTGCTGAACCCTCAGCCAACCACAGCATAAACCCACAAATTAAAATGGGACCCAGAAGCTCTTTTTTGCTTTTCCTAGAAAGATTTCAGGGCTCTCCCAGGAATTTTCTATAGGCAAGCCCAAACTTGAGGCCTATAAACAACGACCTGTATACTTCATTGGTAGACCTGCAGTGAGCAAACACACTGATAAACTGAGTCTTGCAATAGCAAGTTGCTTCCTACAGAGGGCTGAGACTGTCTGGTGGGAAATAGCTTCATAGCAAATGAACTGGATAAAATGAATACATCAAAGAGCAAAGTATTGATGGAATCATTTGCAAATGAATGAAATCCATATTGATGAGTCCATTACTTTGTTTCAACTGCTTTTCTGTTAACTAGCAGGACAGTTTTGATTAATGCAGAGATTACATTGAACTTCACTCTGCTGAATATTTTATTCCTTCATATTCTGGCCTGTCTGAAGGACCATGGCTTGTTGAGCATGAGTACCCATGCACAGAGAGGCTGCTGTGCCATTTGAGACAGATTTCCAAAACAGCAGGGTGCACCAGCTCCCTTACAGGTGCAGCACATGCATGGTTACTGCAGTTTTAGACTACTGTAGAGGCCCAGCATCCTCCTGGAATAGTTTCCTAATGTTGTGGAAAAAAAAGCAGTAAGCGTGTTCTTCAAAAATGCTAAATCTGTCTGCACTGGTACAGTCTTCAGAAAGTCAATCTGTCAGCCTCAAGGATGCAATCCAAATAGATTCATCCTCCTCTCTCATTTCCAAAAATACCATCACGTCTCTACAAGCTATGGCTTTCCCCACCACTAAACCACTTCCCAAAATAAGGTTAAAAGTGATAGGGTAGATCTCATCCACCAAACAAACTTCAAAAAGATATACAGGCATGACATGAATTACTTTGCAGGCTGGAATGTTCATGAATTGAAGAACTCTGGGTAAATAGGTGACAGAAAAACAAGAACCCCCTTTGATATCAGCAGAGGATAAAAAGTTGACTGGACACTGCCCATGTCCACCTATCACAGCACACTGGGCTCAGCAGAAGGATGAACATGCACACATAGCACATAGAAGCTCCCTACTATTTCAGCACGTAAGTCAACCTTTCCAAGGGGTTGCCATGAAGAGATGCCCCCTTAGGGAGAGTTATTTTATAACACTGTCAATGAATCATACTCCATAGCAACAGCACATACCAGCTATTAGACAAGACGGACAGTATATCTGACCAGGACAGGAATTGCCATGTATGATTTACCCACCATTACTGAGTATATAGAAAGCTCTGAACCCTCTTTGGCATCAGGGTGAACCTTTGATGATCTAGGCAGATACTGATACACAGCACGGAACAGCATTTGCAGCTCAGGCTACTTAATCAGCACAGTGTGGATGTGAGAACCTAGTTTTTAATTCATCCTTCTAATTAAATTTAACCCCATAATGCAGCATATGGCAACAGCTACAATTCATTGTCTTAAATTGACACATTTCAAAAAGGAAACTACTTTTCCTTGGAGATGTAGCATGCTAAGACAGAAGACAAAGAGAGTTGTTAAAAACTTTTTCCTACTAGGCAGGTTAAATGTTATGGAGATAGACAAGGCTTGAAGAGCAGAGGACTCTTCTGAAGGGCACCTGCTGCTGTCACAGCTAGTCCTCTGAGGCCTCTTCGACCACACTCCCTCTTGCAAAAAAAACCCAAACCAAAACAAAAAACCAACACCACAAAACAAAACAAACAAAACCAAACAAAATCACACAAACCAACCTTACAGGCCCTCAAAATAGTCCTCTCCTTTTTGTTAATACTCAAATACACGAGTCAAAGATTGAAGAATATGAAAACTTGTTTTGAAAATTATTTTTGAAGGAAAGCATTTCAGATACCATTGAATGGACTTAAGTCTTTGAAAATCATCATAAATCTGTTCAATGCTCCCAGCCACAAGATTTTTAGCATGATAGTTCAGCTAAGTCTTCCAGTGCAGTTAAGAGTCAGACAGGCCAGTCCCAATCAAGTCACACATGTCCCCAAAATTTATCATGAATGGCTGCAGCTCTTCTCTACCTCCAGTCACTGCTTTGCCAGTGCTGCAGTAACCATCACCACTGCACCAAAACCGGTGACTCCGTCCTCGCTCACTGCTCCAATAGCAGGACAGCTTCTCGCAGCCTATTGCAGAAGCCACCCATCACCTTGCAGTACTATGTGGCACCTGCACTGCAGGTACAAAGACCAGGCAGCCCTGAAAAGCACTCCCTTGGCTGATGACAGACCACTTGCTACCTTCAAGAGGAAAGAACAAAAAGACATCTGTCAGCCATTAGTCGCTTCTAAAACCACCAAACATTTTGGTGAATGTGGATGCAACCGAGCTTGTGCTTTGACAGCACAAATTGAGACTTCAGTATAAGCTTGTGGTAAATGACTGCATCAGAGCCATAGCTCAAGAAAATGTAAATGCTGTACCCACTTAAATACTGTGATTTGGGCTGTCAGAAGTTTAATTAGTTCATCTTGTAGCGCAAATATATATATGGGGTAATTCCTATATGTCACCTAGCTCAAAAATCCTCTTAGAAACATCTATCAAAAGCACTCTGCTAAACATCTTTTTACTTCTTACCTCATAGATTTTGAAATATTAATTTTATACTCAAGAGTCCTAATGATGTTAAGAACATTACCTTGACTTATCATGAACTCACACATATATACACACACAGAAAAAAATCATTTTTTGTTTCCTATTTCCACAGCTTTCTGTTAATGAACTGAGGGACATATTGAGGGAACCAAGTGTCAAAATTTCTACTATTAATGCAAGTAAAAAGTTTGATGAGATTTAGAGGATCAGTACTGGTAGAATAAAAGGACTTGGGAAATAACAAGGCTCTTGAACAAGTATTAGTATCATTTGTCATGCACCATAACAAAAAGCCACTGCAGATATTTCACGTGCAAGGGCCCTGGCACCAAATGAAGTAGGTTTATTTGCTCAATCACTGACTAGACATCCTATGCAAAAGATTATTACAGTTACTTAATTCTCAGATTTGGTGCAGAAAAAACACACACAAGAAGCCATTAAGTTTCTATGATTCTTCTTGAAGCTGTACCTGTTGGCCATCAAGGTCATCATCTCTTATTTAGGACTATCAGAAACACTACTAAATTCTCATCTGTCAAGAGGAAAAGGGTCACAGAGTGGTGAGACTGCAGAAACCCCATTTTCTAACCACCCAGGTTATTCGGGGTCCCTTCAGCTGTGATGGAAGAGAGGAACTTGATCTGCACATGGATCCATACCCACACACACACTTCCCCTGTGATGTGGAAAAAGAACAACCAACACCACCCTCAGCCTCCCAGGCATTGCACATCTTTGCTTTAAGGATTTTTGACAGTACTGCAAAACTATTTGACTTTCAGCATCACCAACTCATCATTCTTCTGTTTATTCTTTGTTTTCCTCTTCTAAACTGGAAAAACTATAATGTCTCATTGGTTTTGCCTATTTCTTAGGCTACAGACTTCTCCTCTACAGATTTCTGTAAATTAGCTTTTCCAAAGAGCAGTCTATATTCCAGTTTTATTGTGCTTTTTAGCCTCAAGCTTTGTATCTGGGCTATTTTAAGGCTGTGTACCAAAAAAAAACCAAACAAAACCAAACAAAATCCCACAAATAAACAAAACAAAAAGAAACCAAAAAACACCCAAAACAAACAACACACACCCACCAAAAAAAAAAAAAAAACCAACCCAAAAAACCACGAACAAAACACAAAACAAACAAACAAACAAACCCCAAAAAGATAACCTTAAATTAGAAAGAGACTTGCGTTCATTGCCTCCTATTCTTCACAGGCTCCCCAAACACCATCCATTACACTTAAAGCCATTTCCTCTGGGTCCCACAGAAGCACACATCATCTCCCTTAATCCAGGGCAGGAATTTTACACACCCACAGAGGCACACCCAGGCCCCTAGATAAACTACATCACTCTTCTCCTGACTGCATTAAATTCCTCCTTTTTGTCAGCACATCTTACTAATCAGTATCTTGGATAACACAAGCAGAAAGCTCTCATTCTAGGACTGAGAACACAAATCCAGCAGAGAACCTGTTTTCACAGGAAGTTACATAGTCTTGTGTCTTGCTCTGTTGGTTGAAATTTGGTTTGCTTCTCACAGGCACCTCAAATATATTCAAATATTATATTCAAATATTCCTGAACAACTTGAGGTCCTTGCCTTTTTACATTAAAAACTTTGAAGAGTTGGCATCCATCCTGAACCGAAGCAATGTGCATTTTACAAGGTTAATAAAACAACATTCCTGCTCAGGCTTGAGCCTGTGCCCTCGAATTTCCTTCTCCACCTCCATTTATCTTCCTCCAATTGAAATCACTATTATAGCAGATGAGGTTTATCAAGTTTATCAAACAAAAACAGCAGCACCTCCATCCACAGCTCCAAATGAACTCAAATGGAAGGCATTTATTTGCACACTGCTTCTCCATTTCCCAATTAAAGCAACAACTAACTTGGTAGGATGTTAGTCCCCTGCCATCCCATTAGGCAGGCTGAAACCAGTCAGTGCTGAACTGGTTCAGAACCGTCCAACTGTACATGTAAATAATTGCAGCTTTCATAGACAGTGCTTTATTGCTTTGTACAAATAACACTTTTTTTTCCAGTAGACTGTCAGGGACCTACAGTCAATGCCACATCAGGATTAAAATTTACAATTTAGACTCTTCTACTATACCCCTATTCTTCCCAACATAAACAGAGGATATGAAAACTCTTGGCTTCCTCTCACAGCTCCCAGGTAATCTGTTTTCCTTCTCCAGAAAGGCTTGATCAGATGTATTCTACAGAGCACAGATTGTGCAGGCACCTGCCCAGACAGTGCCGAGTACAGGCACAGACCTCCTCAAGGAGGAAAATCCCTGTGATGACAATCCATGCTGCCTGTGGTAATCAATTCATTTTTGTGTGCTGGACATGTGCCTAAATGTCCTAAACTGACTTAGAATAAGGAAGTGACCCACCATCACCACCAGGTCAAGAAAGCATTTCAGTGCTGACACTCCAGTTTACACAGCATTTGCTCAGCTTTTTCCATCACCTCTCTGCAGCTGTGAATGCTGCTGACTAGCAAAGGCAGGGGTTGAAACTGCTATGCCAGGGCTTGTTCCAGCTTGGCAAATTGAATTAAGTACAGCAGAAAAGTTCTCTTACAGAGCCAAAGCTTCTTTGGTTAAACTAACTAATCAGTTGCTGTTTCAACAAATGATGTTTCCACCATTTATTTTTTTCCCCCCCTCACTTTTAAGTATTTTATACCCAACCACCCACATAGCCCCTGCCTTTTTTTTTTTTTTTTAAAAAGGTGGAAAAAAAACCAAAGACCACATAAAAAGAGAAGACAGAGGATTGTACAGCTACCACTGCAGCAAGTTTGACAGCTCCCAACAAGCAGCATATACACGTTGCCAGAAGTCTGGAGACCACAAAAGGACCATAAAGAGCATGTTGGCTTCTTAAACTCAACATTCATTTTAAATACAGTGATAACACAACCATGTAGCAGTAACTGATGCATCACCATTGACTGCTGCATCCCATTATGATTTTTTTTCTTAAGTCTTTGCAATTTTATTCTGCTCCTCTTAAGCTAATGAAGACCTGCGTGCAGCTTGTGTCACCCTGTATTTTAGTGGAAGAGACACAAGAGATTCTCAGCTTTGGTAATTTAAAGTTAACTACAAGAAAAAAAAGTTGTGTTTCCTCAAGCATACCTCCAAGGGTTCTCTATAGGTGGTTAGGACTTGACACCACAGCACTGTTGCACTTAAAAGGAGAGACAGTTTTTCTACTGCTTGAAAGGAGGTAGAGAAAGCCAGATGAGCTTGCTCCTGAGGTACATATTTGATGGCTGAACATTGTCTCCACAGAAAACCACTACCATCGGCTATCCTGAGATGCCCAGACTACATGGACCTGACAAGTACTTCCTTGGCAGAACATTTAAACTCTACAAAATGGCCAGGTAGAGCACCTAGAAGCCAGTATTAAGAGAAGGAGTCTGTGATCAGACTGCCTACTATGCATCAGCTCTGGTCTTCTAAGAGCTGGATGCACCCTCATTTAAGTTAAAACCATTGACCAGCAATGTCTCTTCTCTGAGACTCAGGTATTTATCTGGAGTGTTTTCCAAGCTTGTTGTGCCACCCTTTGGACCTTGGACACTTCAGCTCCTCAGAAGTGAGACAGGGACTTCAGCTGCAAGATGCTTTCCCTTAGCACAGGTGCTCCACACCAGCTGCAGAACCACCTCTGACAAAACTATTCCTGATATGTTTGATGTTGTCTTCACCTCTCAAGATGGAGCCCAAAGAGTCCCACCCTTAAGGAACAGATGTAGAGGCTGGGAAGAGGTGGAAGAGTTGCCATAAGCAAAGCCAAACCGCTGGTGTGGTTCCCAGAGGCAGCCAAGGGCTGCTCTGCAGGAGCCATTAATAGACTTGGGAGGAAAACCTGGCACAGGGTCAGGCTATCACCTGCAGCAGAGAGGTTGGTACAGAACCAGGCCACCACATCAAAGGCAGCCATTTTACTAATGGAATGCCCTCAAATTAAAAAAAAAAAAAAGTTGTTATTCACTTCACAGCTGCCTGCATGGAAGAAAAGCTCTCCTTATTCCGGCAGCACTGCGAGGAAAGCCAGGGCAAGGAATCGGAGCTGGTTGCACTGCTCACCAGCTGATGGCTGTGTTGCCATCTGCCCAGCAGCGGGCAGGGCAGGGAAGCCAGCAGCCCCCTCTCCTGTGTCAGCCCCCAGCATCATGCCACTTGCCAGGGCAAACTCTCCAGAGTCTGGGGAAAAGGTTAATTCCAGGAATGACCAGAAATATGTCACTCTGGCAATGAGAGCACGAGTCCCCACGTGGCTTGCCCACTTTGTTAGTGCTGGCAACCAGCAGAAACAAAGGAAAAGTGTCAGTGATGAAGACTGGTTTACAGGAGAGTGCTGAGATGCCTAGGATAGCTATGTAGGCAGGTCTTTCTGGCACAGAACACAGGGTGTTGTGTTTGGGGGGAGGGGGGGGTGTGAGTGGAAGGCACCGGTGTCTTATGGCTGCAGCCACAGTCTTAATGTGACATTCACCGGCAGCATATCAAGTCATTTGACGCAATGAAGGGAGCACTGCATTTCCAGCTCTATATTTAGTGATGCACATGTGCACCCACACATGTGCACCCGCACAGCTACAGCAGCAACACCAGTCACTCCCCTTCATTAAAAAAGAGAAAATGCACCATAAGAGTGTTAAGAAAGATTGGATCACCTCAGCTCCCCCACACCCCCCCCCCCCCCCCCCCCCCCCCACCTACTCCCACAAGGGAGGAACCTGCTAAATAA
>JANHGN010018392.1:0-61254 GCA_024605025.1 Megaceryle maxima
GCCTATAGGGTACTTTCGAGCAAAAAGAAAAATGCCAGAGTGGCTTCCAGCTGGGCAAGATGTGCTCTGACGGCGAGAAAAGCTTTTAATCGAAATAGAACACACATTTAATTGATAGTATCTTCTGTGAAGCCATCGGGCCAAAACATCAACTGGTGTAAATCAGTGTATCTCCACTGAAATCTGTAGAGACACAGCTGACTTACACCAGATGATGTGATTGTCCTTTTTGGCTTTAACAGTTTTCCTTTAATCTTCTCACCACTTAAACTTTACTATGATCTACCCACATTCCAGAAGTGTGGAACGAAGATGGGATAAAGTTTCCTTACTTTCCTTTGCCTTTAAGCCTTTGGTGGCTTTTCATTTGCATGATGATATAGGCTTTATTAGTTATATATGCTCTAGTAGCGTCCCCTTCCCGGGCCTGTGAAGGTAGCTGTCCTCAAAATCACACCTGAAGAGGAGTGTCATTATATTCAGAAACATTCCAGTCTTGTCTAGCTTGCCAGATGCAGGTGTATTGTAAATACTGCTTCCTGATCACACTGTATTTGTGACTCAAGGTTCGTAAATACTGTTGCTATTAACACTCTTATTAGCAATTTATGTCACATGAAGAAGTTTAGAGACAGTGCCCCCCACATCTATTTCTCGGAATAATTTTATTGTGTCTGCCAAGTGTCTTAATGTTTTAGTTACTGAACTGCCTTATCCATATGAAGTAATTGAAAATGCTGAGCGTGTACATCTTGTGTGGTGGGAAGAGTCAAATGATATTTGGGCAGTAAAGAGGAGAAATAAATGATTTTTATCTTCCAAGCCTCTAATAAACAGTTTTGAAGGCATTGTTAGTAATTGTTAGTTCTTGTTAGACGTGGGAAAACTGTGTTTGAGTCACTCATTTTCTGAATCTTATTTATTCCTATTGAAATATAATGGCATTTTTAGAATTTCAGTATAAATATTTTTAAATTTACTTTGTTAAATAATGCAGAAAAGTAATCAAGTTTGTTAAGATGATTGTCCAAAAGCAATAGTTTTGAAGAAAGATGGGATACTTGTTACTGTGTGTGCTCAGATTTGGAAGCAATGGAGAAATAAATCCTAACACGCAGAGAGCGGCTCTGAGGAGAACGTTATTAACTCCTAAACATACATTTTTGCTCAAACCTCTTCTCACCCTGTGCCTGTTTTTTCCTGAGCTTTATAAACTAATATCTTCAGGGAAAAAAAAAAAAAAGTAATAAGATGGAAATATTGTGCCCAGATGCTGCACTGCAGAAGGTCACATAGAAATGTCTGTAGAGCTTGATAAAGAGTGGATTCTGCAAGTGGAAATGAGCATACTCTGTTTCCTTTGAACTGACTGGAAAGTTACTTTCCTCTTTTCAGCTTGACAGTTCTTCCAGAGCTATAAAGGACCATAGTAACTAAACCTTTCACCAACATTTTATTAAAGCAGGAAATATATGTAATTACAACATTTCAAGTGACTCAATACAGATATGTAGAAAACCAATAATATATGCAATATTTTTAGTTCTTACAGGCACTCGGATGTCAATTTCCTTTTAGTTTGTAGCTAGGAAAAACTTTGGTGGAAAAAGGGACTTGCAAAGGGCAAGAGTTGATGCCAAAAAAGTAAAGCATATTTCAGAGCCTGTCTTGGTTTTATTTTCTATCTGTGATAAAGTCTTTGCAGAAAGTGAAAATACTCTTAACAAAACTCTAAACTTGACCATAAGGCCATTAAAAAAAAAAAACAAACCCAAACTGTGTCTCTTCAATATATTCTCAACTTGTGCAAGAAGATGTTTTAAACTTTTTTTTTGTGCTTGTGTGTGTGTATTTTATTGTCAAAAACGCTTTGCGGGTCTTAAATTAGTCCTAGTGCAGTATCAGCTCCAGGTGAGATACGACAGTTTATAGTGGCTGAGAATCTGATACAATACTGACTTGAGCACCTGGTCCTGCTCAGGTAGCCTCCACTGAAGTCAGATTTCATAGATAGCATGTTATGGGAAGGAAAATTAAACTTCTAGATTTTTATCCAAGAATTTCTTAAAAATACAAATGTGTAAGATGCTTTCACAGGAGATGGGAGTTCTGTTATTTCACTGATTTTAATGGTTTTATTAAATTTCTGTATGGTGTTTTCAAACCTCAGCTAATGAAGAATCAAACACCATAAATTTTTATTGTAGATTGGTGTGTCTAATGGTGTTTTTAGGGTTGCAAACACTTCACTGGCATTTAAATTATAGCTAAAATACAGTAATTTCTCTGCTCAGTTCCTTGAGATTGTAACAGCAGTTTATGAATTGGAAAATAATTTCTATTAAATATTTTCAAGTAATTTTTTTTTTTTAACATTTTAATGAAATTGCAGAAGTGTAAAAAAGACAAGGTGGATGTTACAAAGAAAATTTTTAAGTGAAGATCAGGAAAGCTAGAAATGATTGCTTTTGTGTGAACTTTGTTCCTGAAGAGAAAAAAACACCCCCAAAAGCTTTTAAAGCTTTCTAAATATTGTAAATCATTGGAAGAAATTACATATTGTCTATTGCTTTTGTCTGTAGTGAAGAATTTTTAAGGCTAGATCTCAGAGGATTTTATATATTAAGTACAGATCACTCCTGGCCAGTCACAAAAACTCTGCATGATGCCTACTCATGTAAGGTTTTTGTTTTTAAATAAAACTCTACTCTTTCTTTCTTTCTTTCTTTCTTTCTTTCTTTCTTTCTTTCTTTCTTTCTTTCTTTCTTTCTTTCTTTTTTTTATTTTTTGTGGGTTTTTTTGTTTGTTTGTTTGTTTGTTTTTAAATTCTGCATTATAAACAATTAGAGAAATATATTGGACATGCTACACTGAACAGCAGAACACCCAAAAGTTTGGCAGATCGTGAGTTTCATCCTTCCACCCTTGCTCTGCAGTTATATTTGTGCAAGTTAAGTGTCCAGTTATATGAATCTGATTGCAGCAGGAGGGGAACACATGGGATGGTGCAGACGGAAAGTTGTTCGTGTGGGAGTGTTTGCAAGATCAGAGCCTTGTACTCTAAGTTTGCCCTCGTGATACCAAAATGAAAGCTTATTAACCTATAAGCATAAAAAAATAGTTACTCTTTGTTTCAGTATGCATTGACAGAATCCTAAAGCCTTCCAAGTTCTCTTTTGCTGTGGCTTTATATGCAGTTATCTGTTACAGAACTTACTAATAAAATAAATATATCTGATCAAAGCAATTGTTAGAAATGACACTATTTGATAAGATCATCTGCTGAAAATAAAGGGGGAAATGAGATCTGACTGCGGTAAAACCAGGTAAATAGCTTTCAGCTCTGCTTTTGTTATTCAAGAAGAAAGAGAAACAATAGGTGCTGTTTAGAGTCAGGAGCTGCCCTTCTAACCTCTGCTGCTCTTAAAATGCCTGAAGGTTATTGCATGGTTCGTGGTGGCTTTTATGCTTGGCAGTTCAACTTTTAATTTTCTAACAAAAGGAGACGCTGATAAACACTACGCAGAACAATCGGAGACAAAAATGGAAAAAAAAATTGTTACGCTTTTTTCCTCCTTTCCAGTTACTGAAGTATACAGGCATATTTTTAACAGAAGGAGAAGAGCTCTGCCTCCCGTGTTAAACTGCCAAAGCTGGAAACTGTTTTTTAAAAAACATTTCTACGAGGATGGGATGTGCTTTTGCACCGAATAGCCCGGCTCCGATTAAATGATTTGTTGCATGCCATTATGAGGAGGGATCCGAATGTCCACAGGAGCTGTATTTATTTCAACAAGATTTCTAATTACTGTTGCACTGGCAAAATCAAGCCGAGTTAGCCTTAAATCCAGCCTTTTCAGCACCAAAACTCCATCTGCCTGGCCCAGAAGTCTTTGTGCCGAGCATGAGAAGCACCTTTTTTTCTCAAGCTGTAAAGGGACTCAGTGTTAAGTAGTACAGACGAACCTCAGCCAGCACTTTGGCCCTGTCCTTACATGTGCTGCTTGAATTTGTTGGTCCCATCACTGCCGGTGTTTAGAATACCGTGCTTGCTCTGACACTTTGTATTTGGATGCCAGTGCGATCAGAGGAGAGAAGGGGTCAACTTCTGAAAGTATTGTTTTCCAGCACAGCTGAAAGTAGTGGAATGTAACAGTTTTAGGAATGTACACCTGTGGATATATAATAAGAGAGTGTCTGTTTGTATATTTTCACCACTGACATTCAGATCAAAGGTGCCCTGGGTGGTGTTGTAGTAAGAAAAAGGGAAAGGGGCCACATGCCTTACCAACTCTGACCCATTGTCTCGCTTGTTGTTTGCAAGTTTTTCACCGGAAAATCAGCTGTGAGCTGATTCAGTGAGGTGATTTACTTTCAGGGGTTCACCGAGAGCATACGGGTATTCAGTTCAAAAAGCGTCAGATTCAGGTGTCCGTGATTAAAGGAAAAAAATATTACCAGCAAGTTCTGCCACTTAAATATCAAAAGTGATGCCCAGTCTTTAATTGGACGGTGCTGGGATATTGTCACAGGCACTTAAAAAAACCCCACTGTGTTTTGAGGCAGTGAGTGTTATTCCTGGATGACTGATGCCAGAAAGGCTGACAAGTAAGCTGAGAAACATCTTCAGGCCTTTACAAACACATACCAGCTTAAGCATCTTCGACCTTTACAACTACATGCCAGCTAAAACAAAAAAAAGGGGTCTGTCTCTTGCCTTCCAGCTTCCTACAGCTAAAGGAAATGTATCCCAAACGGAGGAGGATCCCCCAGGCCTTGGAAGTTGTTTAATTAATCATCACTTTCAACCTTGCTCCCTGGATGGCTTTGCTTTTCTCACATGGCCAAATGAAAAAGATGATTACACCTAGGAGAAACAATGACACCTGTTAAATATTCCTCTGGTTTTTAAACACAGTAAAAAAAATAAAAATAAAATGAGCTAGGCAGAATAAATAGAACTATGCTTAATTTCTTTTTATGTAGGTTATGTGGGATTTGTGCGGGCACATATTTGTGTCATAATACTGTATGCTATTACTCCTGGTAGTAATTCTCATCTTTAACTGAATTTACTTAAGTCAGAAATACTAGGTTTTTAAAAATTATTAAAGTAGACAGACTTTTACCACTCTTTTTTTTTTTTTTTTGGTTCTGTGATGCATCCGACTTGATTTTTGTATAACAAAGGTATTTTACATGACAGTCAAAACTATCCTTACCAGAGTTTTCAGTGGTTTTCTGCTGCTGTTACATTAACATTTTGGTCATGATCGATGGCTTGGCAGCTTATGATGTAGTCTGGGGCTTTGTCAGCAACAGGGAATTTCAGTAAGAATTTTTCCATTGGCTCAACAGAGCCAGCAGCAGCACTGTGAGAATTCTACATGGAAATCTGAGCGTAGACATGGCTATTAAGGGAACCTACTTGTGTGTTCAAATTTGGGACGTTTGGTAAGAAGTAGTAAACTAGGGGTGTTGGGTAACTGTGGTTATCAAGAGCTTAGCTTGCTGTCTGTGCTCAAATGTGTGTAAGACCTCTTGCAATCTTTTCTCAACATGTTGTGGAAAGTTATTAGCACTTTGATAATACCCATTTTTCTCTTTCCCTGTGGGCTCTGCAGCTCCAGTTTGCACTGGATGAATTCCCGGGGCACATTGTTTACTGACTGTACTCAGGCCTGGAAAATCGGTATCTTACTAGGCGATAAAGACTGTTGTTCGTTCAGACAGTTTGATTTAAAATGCTCTTTCTGAGATAAAAGAGTCAGATCAAGTCTTCGTTTTGCTTTATCCAGATTTATTCCACAGGAAATCACAAGATGGGTATAATCTGCAAATGATTGCTTTAGTTGCACAGTTTTCACAGTGCATTCTTCCAGTCAAAGGGCGGGGAAAATATGCAGTAAGGTCTGTGACACCATTTCACACAACCCTCGGCCACATGGGTTTATTTTATTTTTGCTTTCTTTTGGCAGGCACTAAAGGGGGTGTTAATTCGTGGCCTGCTAATTTTGCTTAGAAGGTCTATTCAGCCACCAGCACAAAAAAAAGGGTTACCAGCCTTGATGTTGCCTATGACATCTGTGGTGCAACAGCAGCACGTGCTGCTACAATCACGAGGCTGGACTATTGTAATTCCCTCGCAGTAAAGCCTTCAGCCCAGCTTCTTCTTTGTTTGCCCACTGCTTCTTCAGAAAGCAGCAGCATGATTGCTTGTCAGCTGGGTGGTACTTTATGCTTTCTGTATCAGCCCTTTACTTTTATGGGCTGGCAGGCCCATAGTGACTTGACTTTAAGGTGCTGCTGCTGTATGTATTGCAAAGCTATGTGGTAGGACCTAGTTACCTTAATGATCGCTTCCTGGAGCTTCAGTCTGAAGGATGTTTGCCTTCAGATGCTAACCTGTTTAATTTTCCCACCGTTACATTGGCTACAAGCAGGGGTGGTAAGGTAAAATATTTACCTACTGGACCCTGCCCCAGCCCTTCAGGTTCACCTCTAGTCCATCTTCAGTCATTGGGCCAAAGTGGCGTTGTTCCAAAAGGTGCAGGTCCACAACAGCTTGAGCCCTCTCTTTCCTTCTGTTTCCTGAACTTCTCCCTTGCTCTAGAGCTGGCTCACAGTTGAACATGTACAAGCCATTTTACAGCCTTCAACCTGCAGATTAAGCCACAGAAAATCAAGCAGCTTTCTGCAGGGTTATCTCCCTTAGCCGGCCTTTCGCAGGAGTGGACATGCACCACTGCCAGCAGCAAAAGATGTGATAGGAGCAGACAGGCCAGGCAAGGGGTAATGGTAACACAGCCTTAGCACCAGCACAATTTACTTACCTTGAAAGTGTTGTAAAAATGAAGCTCTTTCACAGCACTGTGGTTATTACACTTATTTCTAAGCAGGAGGGCCTTGCCACTGTTTTGTCACATGTCTGTACACATGAGAGAGCAAGACAAAAGCTAGGGACGTTTTATGCATCCCTGGTAAAGAGTAGTGGTAGTGTTTGTTTTAAATGTCGTTGTGGTGGCCAGTGACTGAGAACTGGTCTGTACTGTCATATTATTTTGACTTTTGTTTGTAGATAACATATCAGCATAATGATTTCCAAACTAGGAAACCCTACCACTTTCACTTAAACCCAAGAACAAGGGTGCAATCTGTCCAGCTCTGTGCCTCTCTCATTCCTGCTTTATGTGAAAGACTTGGCAATACCATACAGACATTTTTGGCTGAGGGAAGGACTCTATTTGCAGTGTTTACATAAATATTTTTTTTTTCTGGAGGAAATGCCACTCACTGTACTTCATTCTTAAGGTGATCAGCCAGAGGGAGAAAATGAGTTTGTTGCTGTTTATCTTGCTTTAGAAGAAGATAAACCACTTTCTGCTTATGTTTTTGCCCTTTAAATAGGAGATTTTTTTTAATCTTCTCTGTTTTGTTTGTTGTTTGGTTTGTTCTGGTTTGTTTTTTTTTCCCTAACACAAACCCAAAGAACTAAAGTAAGAGCCATCTGAGTCTGGAATTGGCAATGATAGACCTTTTTCTTAATTTCTTAATCAGCTGAAGTATTGGGGAAAAAAAAAATCAAACCCCCAAAAGCTGAATGTATGACATAATAAATAAATAAATAAATAAAGCCAAAACCAAGCACAAAACACAACAGCAAAAAATCTGTTTAAAATACCTTGCCCTGCCAATTGCTTAATTTTTGTATCTTGCTGAATGTGTTGTTAAAAGCCAGCAAAATAATAGCTAGTGAGATGGAGAGTTCAAGAAGTGGAGGAAATAATAATAATTAAAAAAATAGACAAGAAAAAGATTTTTTTTGATACAAAAACAAAGGCAGCAACAAGCATAATGCCTTCTGTCCTCAGAATGTTGTTAAAATGGGTTTGTTTAAGTCTCATCCTCAGAGGGACTTTATTGTGTTCCAATGATTCATAGGATAAAGCGATTTTTCTGTCTTTTTCACTTATATTTAAGTGGGATTTCTCTCAGATAAACAAAGTAACACACACTCAAAGACTCTTTCTGCCTCATTTAAACACCCCACCTTATCAAAACTCCATTTCCATGAGTGATGGATCTTGGCTCTGGATGGGAGAATGAAGTATTCAATTACCTTATTTTCATGTGCTAATGAAGCAGAATGTGGCTTTAGGGGGTTTCTTTTCAGCAAGGTAGCCTGTTTGGTTATGCACATGCCGCCTTCTTATGTTTCCTTCCACGTCTCTGTCTACACTCAAACGGTGGTCTTAATGGGCAACAGTGGCTAATCTGTCTGCCTGACAACAAGCCTTGGCCTTCTTCAGCACAGCAGGAACAGCCCTGGCTTGTAATTAGCGGAGCCATCAAACCAACTGTTTGGGTCAAAATGATTTCTTTTGGCACCTCCTGCAGCAACTTTATATGCTGAAAATCTGTGAAGTTTGGTTGGGATGGGTTTATTTATTTATTTATTTTCCTTTCCCCTCGGTTCTCTTTGCATTACAGAGTGTTGGTGTCAGCTCTGTGAGGTCTGAGATGTTCAGCCTGAGCAGCAGCAGGTTTGTGGTCTGGTAACTCTGTCTGTTCTCAAAGGTGGAAACGTACAGTTGAAATGTTTTCCATCATTTGTTCAACTGACCTTAAAACTTCAGGTATATTTGTGACTGAGAGCCCAATGCTACAGGCAAGTTTTTCTTAGAGCAACATAACGCTGCTGTCGATGCAGGAGAGGGAGGGATGTCTTCAGCTGGAGCACTCTTCAGTACTGGCACCCCCTTCTCTGGCATCCTCAGCTTTACTTCCATGAGAGGTACTGGTTTACTGGGTGGGTCATTACCACTCTTGAAGATAAGCTTTTACTTAGTGTCTGGCTGAAACTGGACGTTAAGTGTTCAACGCTTTACATGATAGCTCTATAGCCGAGGTTGTGTGTCCTTTTAGCACTGTATAATGAAAATTAACACACTGGGGGGTTTTCCTAGCAACTGCATGCTAGGAATTACTGTGTCAGCTTCACCACAATGGGTGATGGAGGGAAATAACTATCTGGGAGTTACTCATTGCCAGTTATGAAGCTGAGGAATTGGAAGAAGACAACAAATTTCCCTTTTTCTCCTTCCCCTAAGAATGAAATGAGAAAGCTTTACAGAGTACATTGAAACATACCCAGAATCTGTTGGGTTTTTGTTTTGGTTTGGTTGGGTTTGTTTGTTTGTTTTTTAATGGAGACCTCTAAAACAAGCAAAGAGTGATTTAAATGGCTATGGTAGGTGTAAGACTTGTCACCTTCAATTCTCCTGAAATCATTAACATGGGGAACAATAGAATTTTAATATTAGTTACACAGGTTTTTTTCCCCTAAGATTAATGAAGAATCTTCCGAAAGAATTATTGAGCAGTGTAATGAATCAGTGCTTCCACTAACTGATGGAAACTAGTAAGTAAAAGGACAAAGTGTAATAGACACAGAGTAATAGCACAGGTTTTGTAGGGTGTACCATGATGCTGGGCATTCTGGATTCTCCTGAAGGAAAAAATAGGGGAAAAGTATGAAAATAAAATTTGAAACCCTTGGATATTATTTTAATACAATTTTTTTCCAAAGGTACTGAAGTAAGCATAATGGTGAAGTCCTGTCATGAGTTAAAACAGGTGAATAAAAAAAAGGAGATGAGTGATAATAATCCTCAGTTCTCACCCTGGAGAAGGCTCCTTTTTATGAGTGAAGCTTTAAAAAATTTGGTACTGGGAGTGGTGTGTGTTTAGGCAGAGAGAGATCAAGCAGCAGCCATGATCAGTGAGGTCACCTGGCCAGTGGTCTGAAGTTACATACATTAAAGCTGCTGGGGGAAGATACTTTAGAAGTATGCAAGAAAATTAAGTAACTTGATAACACACATTGAGTCTGAAGTACATGGCAAACCAGATTTGATCACTGCAGTGATGTTACTGGTTCTCCTTCGTGGAAATAAGGCCAATGCCGTGTTCTGCTGTAGCCGCTGAATACGGCTTTCATACAAAGGTCCCAGCCTGGGTGGCTCTCAGAAAATTCACCTCGCGGGAAGGAAATTCCCGGCATGCTCCCCCCCTCAAGCCGTCCCCCCCTTCTGGGGGAATTTCTACGTCCTCCCTTATATCTTGGCTATCCTATCTCCAAAGTGAGCTGAAGGAAAATAAGGTGTAGTTGGAGCTCTACAGGGTACCAGCTGCCTTTGGCAACCAGAGAAGGGTACTGTGATCTTAACCAAGTCACAGCAGCTCTTTTATCCCTTAAAACTGGGGAAAAAGCCCCATGCTCTTTAGCTAGAGTTGGGTAAAAGAGTTTTTGTGACTAATAACTGTGTTTGCCAATATGTGCTGTTCTGTAAAGCAAAGCAGTTAACTTGGTTGGTTATGAATTCAATTTGTTGT
The DNA here is from genome assembly GCA_024605025.1 of Megaceryle maxima. Taxonomy (NCBI): domain Eukaryota; kingdom Metazoa; phylum Chordata; class Aves; order Coraciiformes; family Cerylidae; genus Megaceryle; species Megaceryle maxima. The sequence goes on from JANHGN010018392.1 coordinate 10,396, forward strand.
TCTGCTTAAGAGCTGGAGAGTTTTCAGTTGAAACTTTTTTTAAGCTTTTAATTTCCTTAATCATTCTCAAAGCACAGCATCTCAGAGTGTCCCTTTCAAAATAAACCATGTATTTTTTTAAAATACGCAGACTTTCTTTGGGAACCCGTGATGAGACATATTTGGTTTCACATTGCTTAACATTATTCATTCGTCCCAAAACAAAACTTTTTCACTGTACAGGAGAAAAAACAACACTCCTGCCTTAACTGTTTTTGAGAGTGTTCTCCTCCTTCTTCTCCTCCTCCCCTCCACCCCCTTTTCTGTGTTCCTTTCTTGGATCTGAGTAATAGAGTGTCTGGTATCTTAGCATGGCTTGAAGTTACTGAAGCAAACTTTCCAGAGTTTTGAAAAAAATTAAGAGAAGCAATGTAGCAGACTGTCTCCTGACTTGAAAACGTAAACTTGTTTATAGTGCTGCACTCGGCATTGGTCAGCTCAGCAAGAGCAGATACTTAACATGTGTTTGGAGCTGGTGGTAAATTACAACTAATAATAACTGTGTATCTATTCTAGAAAAGTGTATTTTTTTTTCTCAGAATAAAAAGAAGTTTGTTCCTTCTTTTGTCACTTAGGCTTTTAGCTTATTTCCCAGGTGTTTCTCAGTTGAGAACATCTCTCTAAAGTTACTCATTTTAACTCGTCTCACTTTCTGGTTCTCATACACCAGCACCTTGCTACACCATTTACACTGGAAACACTGCAGATGTCTTTGTTTCCATGAGCATGTTTGCTGAACTTTTTAGAAGTTTATAAACTGTTGTGTTTTGGAAAAGACCTCTCAGAAAAACAAAAAAAACCAAAAAAAAACCCCAACAACAACAACAAATTTTCCAGCACTTTCCATTTTAGAATGATGATGATAAGAAAGAGAATAAACATTTTACAGTGGTCGAAGTAATGTCTTCTACATTATTTTATATTGAGGAGAAATGTTGAGTTTGCTTTACAGTGTTTCTTGGGAACTGTGATATAGCTTTATATATTTAAATATACATAATTCCTAGGCATTAATTTTGTGTGAGAAGCAGTTGTCTTACTGAATCTCATCTCACTGTAGAGAAAACTGTGAAAGTTGTAGGATCACAGAGTATAACTTTTGTATATAGTAGGTACATACAGCATAACCACCAATTCAGAGTACTGAACTGCAGTGTTCAGTGCCTAACAGTTCATAAGAGATTAGTGAGTATTATTACTTCAGAGATGCACAGACTAGCAGTCTTCCTTCTGCCTGGTTATGTTTAATGTACAATGTATCTCTACTAAGGAATACAGAGCCAACAGTCTCAAGCAAACCCAGAAATAATTGAGAGAAGAATGCAAAAATAGCAAAAATCATCTCAAGAAGAGAAGGCTGCCTCCCCTGTGAATTGGTTACAAATTAAAGATCAGCATGTGGATTATGCTGCTTCTTGCATATCAAGAAGCTTATACAGCCATATAGTGCCACTGAATTCTGTTGTGGCAGCATGGGCAGACGTATCTTTGGGAAACTGAAAGCATTTACAGTTAAAAAACCCCATACCATTGCATTAAATTCAACCTGCAAACCTTCATGCACAATTAATCATAAAGCCACCACCTGATGATGTTGTATGTTGAATTTCACTTCAGCTTCCGAGTAATCTTAAGGACCTGAGCAAGTAAAGCCACGACAGTAGCCTGTTCTTCAGGTGACCAGAATATGGTAAATGTCAGAAATCCACATCTGAAATAAGAGGTCACACGCTCTTTACCAAGAGCAGATAAAGAAAAAAGGCTCTTTGATGTGGCTCTAGGGTAGTGTCAGCTTTGTCTCTAACAAGACCTCTCCACTTCAAACTTGATTTGTGTATAAAAGGCTGTACTGTTGGGTGGAAGGGCTGATACTGAGTTATCCTTCCTGTCTTCTCCACCCCCACCCACCTTCTGCATCTTTCAAGTGATCTCTGTTTTGGCTGGCTTGAGTCTCATCATCCCAGCCCAATCACCTAAAAACCTCGGATAATCCCATTCCAGTGCACAAGCCTTGCAGCCATAATGGTGATAAACAATTGCATAGCAGCTGCTTAGTGCAGACATGCACCCACTGGAGGTGTCTGGGAAAGGAGGGCCACCTCTAATGCTGATGCCCACAGAGCAGCACTTCAGGTGGCAAGTGATGCCTCAGTGTGTCCTGGTTCCCAGCACACGTAGCAATTTCTGTACCTACAGCAATTCATACTTTTGCTGAATGTATACACCTTCTTAATAGTAGCATTGGCTTTCACCCCACTGCTACTCCTTTTCCTTTCTATGCTTGGGGCAAGACCCATGTAGTAAGTACTTAAAGGTCCCTCTTTCATGCTTTGGTCTTGCACAGTCCTCCTTTGCCCAGGCATTTTGTCACTGTAAAGGAGCTAGTTTTGATATATCTGATACGACAGCGTAAGACAGGACGGTGCCCTTTGTCATTCATAATTATCTACAAGTTAGATTTCTATACATGGAGATGTGAATATAGTAAACCTCACAATGCTATACGGTAGACAGTGGATGTAGTAGAAAAATGGTAAAGGATAAAATAACCAAGAGCCTCTAGTGGGGCAACTTCACTGCCTTTCTGCTGTGCTTTTTCACACTACCAGTGCCTTTTAAGTAGCTTTATGTTTTGGAAAGAAGGGGTCGGGGTGTTTTGCTAGGTAAGGAATGTCCTCTCCAGTCACATTAATGTAACTAAGCACTCCTAGTGCTCCTAGTGTAAATGAGTGAAAATCCACCTCTCTGACGAATGTCTTCAAACAGGGGTTTGTAAGTCAGAATTCCAAACTCAAGATACTTGTGGTGCCCAGAGCCCCATCACTCTGTGTGACTGCAGGTGGATTAACACAGTCCTCCCCATGTCAGTTCCTCAGCAAATGGAGAGGGAAGACACCAGTGAAGAAGGTGACCAGCGTGGTTGCCACATTGGCACGTGGGCAGCAGGTGTGCTGCCAGTGACCATGTGCCCACAGCTGGGGCTGTGAGCTGTCACCACTGCCGAAAGAGGATGGGCTGAGGAAATTCAGAAGGCAGTCTCTTGACTTGTGTCCCCCAGACTCCTCCTATCCTTGATGAGGGCTGCATTAAGGAAAACAGGGCTGTTTATTGTGCCTCAGATGTCACTTGTCAGCCAAGCAGCTGGTTTTTCCCAGTACTCCTCAGAGTGCAACAAATGGCAAAGGAGGCTGCATTATTATCCCCCTCCTTTTTTTTTTTTTTTTAAACAAGGCAATTTTTAATTGTAAGGGAGGAATTAATCAGAGGAGATTCGTACCTCCTGGCAAATTAATCTTCTGTGTAATCTTTTACTTTTGCTTATATAGTTTAATAACTTTGTATGGTAGAGCATTAGCTGTATCACATGTTCATGTTGCCAATCAGTTTGGTCACTTCTAGATCTGCTATATAGACACTTCACATCACAGCTCACATGAGGGACTGCTCCTCCAGTCCTAAGCACCGCTTCTCCTTTCATCAGAAATCTGACTTTTCTTTTACCTGAGTAAGGAACAAAAGAGGAGCTGATAGAAGTCATTCATTGCTGTTAGCCATGAAACAGCCATGACCTTGTTTGTTTTGAGCTAGTTTTTGGATGAAGAACAAATTGACATTTCTTTCCCCTCCTTTTAGATTGATTGGTGGAAGCAGTCCTTGGGATTTGGCTATTTTCAAAACAAAATATTTGACCTGAAAGGTAATATTTATAGCAGGCAGCTAATAGAAAACACGCTTGCTCTCTCTCTGTCTCTCTGTCTCTCTGTCTCTTGTATATGCGTGTGTGCGCACTCCGGGTTCCCTCCTTGGCCTGACCTCTGCCACGCACACTGCGGCTTCATTGACTTCACCTTCTCTTCCCTTCTCCTGATAAATGAATCACTGGGAGCAATGGGGCTCGGTATGCGGGGAAGCAGGGTGCAGGAAGTTCATGGCAGTCCCGTGCCATTCTGACCCTCTGCAAATGTCCCCTCTTGCCGGAGTGATGGATGGCATGGGGCTTCTGCGTCAGTCACTTGTGAACTCTGAAGGTCACCCGAGAGAGAGCGTATTCTCCCTTCAGAAAGAGACCCTGGAGGGATGTTGATTTAGTGACATCTAGCAAGGACTGACCCTGTCAGTCAGTGCAGTAAAGTTGGAGCAGGGAACAGTGTTAGCGTTGGGTCACTGGATCTAATGCAGGGGGAAATGATAGCTGGACTCCATAAAAGCCCTCCTCTGGGTCGCTGATTGGATCTGGCAGGTGGGAAGGGGCTATTTTGGATGAGGTATCTGGCTGAAGGAGCAACTGAAGTCCCAGCTCTCTCTTGCAGCAAGTGCTTTGCATTTAATTGAGGACGAGGTGAGGCCTTCTCATGTGCTTGCAAACAGACACTCTCCTGTGTTTCTTATGGAGGAAAAAATATCAGTGGGACCTTAGAGCCTCTAGGGAGCTTAAAAATGCCTGTATCATTAGAAATCGTGACTGCAGTTTTTTAGGCTTCAGTTTCCTGTTAAGTTTAGATTTGAACAACTCTAATTTTCTTATGCTTGGGCCCCTGTGCATGTCAGTAAATCCATATTTATGAATACAGGAGGGTGGAAGCAAAACAGCTGCAAAAGCAACGTTTGGAGTGAGGTGAGAAGAACCTGGGTTATACAGTTCTGTTCTCCCTTCTCAGACCTTACCTGAGCTGCAGTGCTAGTGAGCCTACCATTGAAGCATTCACATAGCTGTAGACTTACCACATATTTGAAAACACATCCTATTTTGTCCAGCCAAAATTGCTGACACACCAAACAGCGGTGGCTTCACAACAGTGGAGAAACTGGAGATGGGACACAAAAATCCAGCATTCCTGAGCCATCACAAAATTCCAGTTTTCAGTTCAGCCATTATGGGTTCAGAAATAGAGATCATACTCTAAGCAAGCTGGAATTTGAGTGAATTTAAGATGAGTATTTGTTAAAGCTCTATTTAGACTGGGCCGTGATGAGGCTGGATTGCAGAGCTACAGGCTGTGATCAACACTCAGCAGGAGGTTATTTAGATTAAATACCAACTGTCTTGGAATGGTGGGAAAAGTTTCAGACAGAAGTTTTATTTACTGGTTTTTGGACAAAGTTGTGGGCTTGCAGTAATATTCCGGGAATTCTGCTGGACAGATAGTTTTCCTCTTTGAATAAATGTCCTTTTTGCGTTACAGTATTCTTGAATTCAGCTACTCCCTTACATATCCTCTGATGAATACGGCTGATACCCAATTTGCTCCCTGCCTTTATCTCCTTAGTGCAACATTGTAATCATCCTTTTTCTTTCTTTCAGTCTGCTTTTTTTTTTTCTGAGAGAAAAACAAGACAAGGGAGAACATTTGTTTGGGGTGGGGGGGGAGAAGCGTCACAATGTTCTTGTTTTTCTTGAGGTTTTTCTCCCTTTTCCCTCTTTCCTTTTCCATTTTTCATGTTGACCTTCCTTCTCACCTTTCCTTTTCCTGTGTCGTATCTAAAGGGTGGTCTCGCTCCTCCCTTCTCATCTACTCTTTTATTTTTGAAAATAAGAATGATGAGTGATTGTTGTTTCCCTCATTGTTTATCTACTTGTCCACACCTGTTTCTTTCACTCCGGTTTCCTTCAAGTTTTAACACATATTTTCTCTTGTCCTGCCTTTTGCTTTTCATTTCTCCTCTGTGATTATTCCAGATCCTGTGGACCCCCTTCTCCTCCTTCCTCCTGCCCAGCCCTGACAGAGGACTTTGCAGCTTGGCTGAGCAGCCCCCGCTGCTGTTGCAGTGCCACAGACCCACTCGTGCCTTTCTGTTTCTCGCAGCACAGCAGCACTTGGTTTGAGTGCTAATGTGATTTGCATTGTTTTATTTTGGCCTCAGCCCTTTCGATAACTAATGCACGTAGGAAGCACCGTAATGACTATGTTGCAGAGCTAGGCTTGAACTGCATAAACCAGAGTCCACTGACTTACTTTCAGAATGAGTGCACAGTGTATAAGAATGGCAGAGATGAAAAATGATCCTCATGCAGTTAATGTCCCTGTAAACAGAATGACTGATTCCGTAAACAAATGTGACAAGCACGTCCCCGAAATCAAGAAAAATGCATGCTTCCTGTAATACTGCTTCATGTTTATAAGGGGTCTCTGGTCTATTTCTGGTTCCATAAAGCTGGCAATACAAAATACTGGAAATTATAGTTAGACCAATTGTCACGAAGTTTTCCTGAAATGAGTTTTACTAATTGACGTGTTTCTTTTGCCTCAATTACTTTTCTTTGTTGGATCTTGGAGGTTCCAGGTGGGACCATGCCTACCAAAACAGTCAATGGAGCTACACAGTCCTTGTCACACAGCACTGTGAAATAAATCACTGCACAAAGGGCCTTGGCTGTAACGGGCTAAAAGCAGCTGCTTTCCCAAAGCAACAGGCACAGGCGTGCTCTATACATCAGCAGGGAACTGGCTGGAAGCTGGAGGTCTTGAAGATGGGAAGCTGATCAAAAGGAGTCAAATGCTAGAATGAAATGAACTAGCCCCACAGCAGATCGATAGGAGGGAGGCACAGTGACTGAAGCATTTTATCCGTAGAGGTGCAGTCTGAGAGGCTGATGTTCTGTGAAGCGTAGTACTGCTCAGCATAAGCTGAGGAAGGCCAGGTGATCTCTGCTGCCAAGTGAACCCCACATGTCCTTGTGTGAGCTGTGCTGGACGGGCTTGGCTGCTGGCATCCACTCACTGTGATAGAAAAAGAAAGTGACACAGACTTTGTACAATGCAGATGCTTTTCCTTAATTCCAACAAAATTCAGCAACACAAAAATGACAGTATTTGTTGAAAAAAAGCTGAAAATACTGAAAGCCTTTCATCAGAATCTATTGAAGCTCAAACTGAAACTATCTTGTTTGATTTTCCAGTGTCACAGTGAAACTAAATAAATACTCATTAAATCACTGTAACAGTATTTAACATCCTCATATCTTTCAAGTAGTCTAAAGAAGTTTTTGTTCCCATCAAAATCATTTCACAAATGTCACATTTATCAACTGAACTCTGCTAAGCAGGCTAATCAAATTGCAGTTTAACACCCGAACCACAAACACCGTGTCAATTGTGCAAACCTCTCTGGTTACAATTTCAAGTCTTACATCCTAGTTACTCGTCGTCCATCCTGGCCAGCATAGAAATGCTGTAATACTTTAAAAGCTTATCCCTCTTAGCCAGAAACCATAGGTGAACAATCTCAAGACACATAGCACGCTTTTAAATTGTGCTTCCTGTAGAACCTTGTAGTGCTTAAACACAGGCTATTTCTTACAGCACCTGTCTCATATGAGCTTTGGGGGAGGATCCCATATGTATGCAGTTTCATCTTTGTATACCGATGATGGAGAAACTGGAAAAACCCTTCCTATTTTGTTAAAGAAAAAAGATGTCAACTGACATTGGAAGATTAAGATTGTTAAAAGGCAAAAAACATGAGGAAAAAAAAAAAGCTTCAGATGTCCTCAGTTCATGCAGCACTTTGGTATCATAAGTGGAGGAGGTGCAAATTAGACGTCAGTGAGTTTCTCATGAGTTGTTTTCTGCAGGGTAGAGACTGATTCTTAACTTGTGTGCTTTGATTTACACAGCTTCTACTTTCCAAGGTGCTTCCTTTCAGAAGCTGTGACCAAAATGGCAAGCCATGTCAGACAGTGCCAGGTTACGATGATTTAGGAATGATGCCTGGTGTTGGCCAAGCAATGGCCACCACAGGAATGTGTACCATGGCGGCTCTGCTTTGTAAGCAGTTGAGTCCTCTACATTTGCAGGAGGTCCCCATTAGAGCACTTTCATTTGAAAATGTTTAAGCAAGATTTTAAAATAGTTTTGGATTTTTTGCCAGGGACTGTGAGCATCCTTTCACGTGCCCCATCAAAATTCCCCATGAGGAATGCCACTTTAGGAAGTGTGCTCTTCTACTTTTGTAACGTCTCTACTTTCCAGATAATTCAGCATAAACCCATGGTTAATACACTACTAAAACAGACAAGCAGGGTCTCTAAATTCAAGCACACAGCTCAGTTTCTAAACTGATTGCACATCAGCAATAAAAAATAAATTCCTATACAATAAATTACATTTTCTCTTTTGCTAATCTGAAGAGAAACATTCTTGTTCTTCATGTAAACAAGGCAACTGTAGTTACCTTCCTATTTTGAATCTCATCAGTACACCACACAGTTTATTTTCCAAAGTCTAGTAAAATGGATGGGGAAAAAATCTTCGAAACTCATTAAAATGAACCCTAATACATATATAATTTAATACATAGTTTTTCTACAAGCTGTTTGCATGCTATGCTATACTACCGGTTTGAGATCCCTTACATGAAGAAAGAGTGATGAATAACAACGTTGCAGTTTTCTCCAGCATAGAGGTAACTGCTGGAGCAGAGATTTCCACCAACACAAAAGAGAATTCCTGAGTAGATAGATGCAAGGCTGCTGTTTGTTGTGGTAGCCTCTGAACCAAAATAACAACTCTGCAAATTGAACCGTAGAGGTCCCAGATTGCTACCTCACAGCAATTCCCAGGAGGATATTTCACATCTCAGCTGAAAACAAATCTTCAAAGTTTTCTTTTCCATGGGTTTCTGCAAATAATACATCCAGGTTGTATCCATGTCCTCTCTTACAAATTTGGTCCTAGGTTCTAGCTCTGAACAAGTGGCAAAGCTTCAGTCAGGAAGAATAGTTTTAACTTGGATTTCTATTGACCATGAGTTTTATTTTCAGTCAGGAGATTTCAAGGCTATTGCCTTGAATTGAATCATTATTGATTCAATAATGATTGATTGATTAATTGAAATCATTAAAATTATTTAATTCAAGTTTTTAATCTACCAACATTTCAGAGCACACACAAAACTAATGCAAAGGTGTGATTTTGGCTTATTACTTGCAGCATCATCAGGAAATTTTTATGTGGTCCTGAATTTGTTTCATGTGCTCACAGTAGCTCTGAACAGCACCACCTCCAACATTAAATGTCGTAGTAGTAAGAAAATAAACATTTCTCTGTCACTGTTAATTTGATATTGAGCTGCGATAGATACATGAAAGAAGCCATGTCTAAAAAGCACTATTTATTTCTGTGTGAGGTACTGCAGGAAATGTACAAGAAATGCTGTGGGGTTAACACACTTTAGAAAAAACTGTGGGTTCAATGTATTGTACATACAAAGTGATATTTTCTCCTCCTCCCCCCCAGCATAATATATGGTGTTTAGATGACAGGGGGAATAGAAGTAGGGTTCTGGTTCTGCAAACATTCAATAGGATTGCCCATGGCAGCAAAACTATACTCATTTGTCAGATAAGCAATTTAGTGATAGTAGAATTCATAACCAAGTGTTTTGTTTGCTTGCTTGCTCGCTCATAAATGTTTTATTTTTGGGCTGATCTTTGGTTGGCTGTGTGCAGAGGGCATCAAGCCATGTTCTGAGGCAAACCTGCTCTGTTATGTTTGGAAAAAATGGTTTGGATTATGGTTTTCCCTCAAATTATTAACAGGCACAAATAGTGCTTGATTTAACTTGGTTTTTATTTACATCATGATCAGTGATAGGGCAATGTCTGAATTAGCTTGGAAATCATACAACTGCTTTTATTCGACCTGTTTTCTACATTTGCATGAGTTTCCTTTTCCTGCATATAAATATCCATAAAAACATGTTGAAAATTTCAGGTCTCACCTAGTTATTCACTTTGTCGTGGCTACTGCTATCTTTATGAGTTTGATTCTACAAACACTGATGTACTAACGTTCGACCTGATGGCCTGTTAACACACGGTGTTCAAATACAAACCTCTCAGTTTCATCTCATTTTAATGTATTATTTTTCTTGGAAAATCAGAGAAATAAGAGATAGGAAGGTCAACTTGTGCACACTTTTCAGCTGTGTAAGACAGTTCCTCAGTTCCTGACTCTCATCAAATGTTTATTGTTGATTATTTTTATTACTTTCCAGTTGTCTCTTACTTAATAGGTGGCCAGATACCACGCATTATTTAAGTAAAAGGCTTTCTTTGCCCCTGAAGCTCGAGCAGTTAGTCATGTTATTATTATCCACAGAACATTGTTTTTCCTATGGAAAGACTGGTAGCTAAGCTGTTTATAAGCTGGCTACTAAGAAGGCGTAAAACCCCATACAGTTCTGACTGTTCCTCTATACATGGAAAGTACAAAATAATTTAAGAACTGTGTTTCTCTTTTTTACTCAGGCAACGTTCCGAGTAAGATTTCAGCAGAATTGCTTTTATGTTGCAGAAAAAAAAAAAAAAAAAAAAAAAAAAAGAGAGAAAGAAAGAAAAGAAACACAAAAGAATCAACAAAACCTGTCCAAGGACTTCACTGTTCGGCCTCGCTCTCTCTGTCTCTCTCGTCTCTCTCTTTTTTACGGCTTGCAAACAGACATTGCTCTTACCCAAATTAACCTCTTCTGAGTTTTGCTTTCTTCCCCCTGTATTTGGAGCCAGCTTCTCTCTGGGTGGGGCAAAAAGTGAACTCTCCTAACATACAGTACAAATTAGGTCTTTTTAAAAACAAAGACTTCTCTTAAGAATGGCTGTATTTTATTTCTGACAAAAGAAGGGAAAACACAAGTGCACACACTAAATCAAGAAGTCAAATGTGTGTAATCTGATGCCAAGTGTAAACATGTATGGACTTTACAAGGCTTGCCGACACTAGATACTCTGATTTTCTTTCATTTGAAAAAGTGCTTTTGAGTTTTCACAGTAGTGCTTGCAAGAGGTACTCAAAAGCACTAAGTGAATAAGAGCAGGTCTATACAACAGCTTGTGTTGAATCAGATATTTTTAATTTTTTTTTATGGAGACAATTTTTTCTGCTCAGAGCAGCTAACATAGAGTTGGTAGATCTTGCTCCACATGCAGTGGGGCTTTTTGGCCTGGTTTTCAGCAGAAAGATTCTTAAGTGAATACAATAAAAAGCTGCTAAGGAGACAAAATATCACACTAACAAAACAGATTTCAGGGGAGATTAAGCACCTAACTACCTCAGGGAGGTTGTTCCTAAAGACTGCCTGAATACTCCTCCAGCACTGAAGGGCATGAATAACTTTCTGTGTTTGCTGAAGGAAAAATGAAGTGCAGAAGTTAGCGATTTAATAAATAAAGATGTTGTCTTGTTTTCACTGCTATTCTATCAGGCTGCTGCTGTAACATATCATGGAATTACACCATCTGTGCAGAAATACTGCTGGAAAACTGTAAATTTTCAGGCTGCTTAACATTTGTACTGAATAGTTCAAGCTGTGTTAATTATGTATCTGTAAGTGCTCTGGTACTGAATGTTGGTTGGGTAGATCCCAGAGGTCTGCCAAGGAATTTTTCACATAATTTAATGTTAACAGTACTTTTGTAGCTAGGTATTCATTTTAAACATATCACAAGGGTTTCTAAGCACTAAAAAGATCATGTTCGCAGTTCGCAAGTGGGACTTCTGTTCCTCAGCCTTACCTCTAATTACACCCCATGAGTGTGAGAAAGGATGTTTCATTTTTGCTTGTTCATGCTGTATAGCAGCTGCGAGATTGCTTTGATACTGTGTGGGGAGGCAAATGTAATGACATTAGCCCTTTACATTTCTTCTGAAGACACTGAGGAATGTGATGGTCCTTCTTTCTAGTAAAGCAGGAGATACTGATCAACATGCAGTTATAAGAATTTTTCTGTACTGAGAGACAGGGTGCCCTACAGTGGATGCACTGAGCCTCTGGTGTCCTGGCATGCAGGACAAGGGAAAGATTAGGGAGATGTTACATCACCTTTCTTCCTCCCCTCCCTCCTCTTCCTCAGTAGGTGGTGGCTGAGGTCTGGTTCAGCCTACCATGCAAGCTGCAGCAGCCACAGGACCTGTCCAGCCTAAGCCACTTGGCACTTCTGAAAAAAATGAGTACCAGAAGCCAACTGGAAGAGGGGATGAGTTGCAGCTCTGGAGAAGTACAGTGCCCAGAGAGCTGTGCTGGTAGTTCAGGATCACCATACTAAACCAATGCCCCTAATGCTGGCCGTGCTCCTCATTGGTCTAGGCAGAAAGGACAACAAGGTGCTGGGTTCACCCCCACTGAGAGATGCCCTGCAGCAGGCAAACTCCCACCTACTCCACTCCAGACACGTGAAGCAAATGTAGCACTAGCCAAGTCCCTAGCCCTAAAAATGTCTAGGAAGGGCAGTGTGACTAACTCCCTCCTCATAACCACCTGTGGGCACAACTACTTCAGTAGGTTGTGGTTGCTCCTCAGGAAAGACTGACAGGAAGGGATGGGATGGGATGGTGTGCTGCCACCTGCCCTGCCTGTGCTGCCAAACTAGAGGGAAACCTTTGGAAGAAGAATCTAGAAAAGCCTAGATGGACTCATACAGTGCTTCTCCTTCTGTCCCCTCCTCCCCTAAGCTTTTTCCATGTAAAAAAACCCAGAGAACTGGCTCCTAAAAGTCACTTGGATGAATATAAACTCTTGAAAGTGTCACGTAGCCCCTGGAATAATTCCAAATAAACCCCAGCTTATTTGGAAAAATTGCTTCTTGAAAGAAATGCACAAACATTGGTCTTGATCCAAAGCCATGAAATCAACAGGGTGACTCTCATTACAGAAGGCTTTGGATCCGGCCCATTGGTGGCCATGACCAGAATGATGGTCTGTTACAATAAATCATTTTTAGATTCCTGTTTTACAGATGCCTGCAAAGTTTTGGTGAGAGGAGAAAGAAAAGACCAACCTTCAGCTGCCTTCCAGTGAAATCTCCTTCTCTTTTCCAAACTCTTTGAAACTATAATTTATGGACTGACTATTCTACTTTAAATGCAGTACCTCTTCTTCTCTCCTTTTGACAAAGATGAGAGATATGTAACCATTTAGAATGAAGAGTGAATTAACTGTGCTAAGGACATCTAATGATTTTAATTGGTTTTATTTATTTATTTGTTTGTTTATTTATTTTTCCTTAACTGCTCCGTTTATTGGATTATCTGAATCCACAGCTCATCTCAGGTAGTTTAAATACCCATGACAATGAAGAAGACAAAGGAGAGAACAGCAGGGACCGAAATAAAAATTCAAAGTTTGTCCTAATTCATGTCTTATGCATTGAGTTCTTTGATGTGCTTTTGCAGGACAGAAGCATGAAACTGCTCATTTCTTAGTATCATTTGCTTTGCATGCAGTTTTTTTATTATTTGGGGTTTTGTTTTGCTTTGTTTTGTTTTGGTTTTTACTGAGAACAGTGGAAACGGTGCATTTGCTTTGTCAGAAAACCTCTGGATTCTAAATGGAACTCTAGAAGTTGGAGAAAGGAGTTTATTATGAGTGAGGGTATTAAGACAGAATTTTTTACCTGGAGAAAATCCAAGAATAAAAAAAAATAACTTAGTGCAGACAATATGGGGTCCTTAGATTATCAGTTGCAATATAATCAACCCCCAGCTTACAAGAATTGTTATGAAAGTAGTATTTTGAGTTCTTTAATTATGCTTCTGGTTTTGGTGCTGTTAGATTTCAATTTCAGGGTTTTATTTTCAACAAGAAGACTAGACACAATTTTTTTTTTCACTCATGAAAGCTGAGATTCCCGCAAAATTGCATGATTTTTTAATACCAGGCTTTAAAAAAACCCTGTCTCATAAGACTCGCAGTAGAATTCCGAAGAGCTCACAGCAGTGATCTTGCATAAAGTACAAGCTGATGGTAGATAAGCAGGGTCTCCAGACTGACTGTAATAAATACATTCTGCTCCTCACCTCATCTGATAGATATCATCTTAACATCCTTAAATACTGTGCTCATAAACTCTTAAGGAGCACCTGATACCCGTAACTGTACAGAAGAGTCTTTGCTGTGCCTGCAGTGGCAGAGTTTCTCCATCTCCCAGGCCAGGTTAGCAGCTCCTGCTTCCAAAGGCAGGTCCTCTCCTTTGTACTGACAAAGGAGAAATCAGGGTTGAGAGGGTGCAAAGTCAGCTCTGTCTGTCTCTCTAATAAGCAACAATTAGTTGTCTTTTCCCAGAAGCCATGCAGAGTGGAGGGGTGCCAGTAATAATATGTTTTTCTATTAACAAGTCTGGAAATTGAACAGAGACTGAAATATTTTCAGGTCATCCAGAAGAATGGGCAATGGTGCATCTGAGAAATTGATGCACTGGCAGACAAGCTGCTCAGGCTGCTCTAGCAGGTTTCGTTGTCTGTCCTGCTAAGTTTAAAAGTAGATCTGTATGGTGGTTAAGATTCAGAGAAGCAACTCAAATTCCACTCTTCTGGAGCGGGACAGTAGCCCAGGGCTGTGTGAAGGGGACATACAGTGCATCTTAGCTCCTTTTTTTGAGTGCATGAGACTGAGCAAACATGGATAAGCTGTGGCACAGAGTTGGAGACTGATGCATGGGAGGTAAAAGGCTTCTTAGTCCCCTCTGACCAAGAAAATCCATACTTGGCCCCAGTTGTGCAACTTACTGCATCTGGTTTGAAGAAATGGTTGAACTAATCTGCATTGGTCTGCTTGTTGATTGGTTTTGGTGTGTGTTTTGTTTTGTTTGTTGTTTTGTTTGGTTGTCATTTTTTTTGGGGGGGGGGGGGGGGGAGGTCACACTTTTGAGAAGGTCTTTTTAATGCTAAATGTCCAGAGTCTACATGCTGACATATATAGAAGTTGATGTGGTTTCTTTAATATTCTGCATTCTTGCAAATACGGGATTATTTGCCTTCTGGGTTTTGAATGGAACAGTAGTATGTATATATATGTATGTAGATGTGTTCACTTACAATAGATGGGGAAATAGGGGAGACCTAAGGGATAAATGAAGAGTCAAAGTGAATCTCAGAGGAGATAAGTGGTGAAAATGGGTAAACAGAGAACTCCACTTCTGTGGGAAAACATGGAGGAACAAAACCACAAACAGGAGGAAACAGCCAAATCTAAACAATGAATTGTAGCAGCAAGCTGCAGCAAATGTGATTATAAAGAACAGAGTGTTCACAACAAACATGTATCACTGCTGAAGATCAAGTATGTGAGCTCTGCTTTTCTGCTTCCCCAACCCCAATACCTCCATGGCAAGCTCAGCCTCTCCTGTGCACCTTATTTGTTCAGTAGTGGACTTCATACGACTGAATCAGTTCTCATTAAACTGATTTACTGGGCTCGCTGGCTCTGCTCAGCTTCAGTTTATTCCTACTTTGTTTAAAATTCGGGAAGTGCTGGGGGAGGGGACAGGACACTAATGGCCGTTCTCATGCAAGTGGAGTGGTAGCTGATTTATTGCAAAGGTTATAAAGGAAAAGTATTAAGTGTGTTCCATTCTGCTTGGCAAAGTCATCCTGCACAATGTCCAACAAAACCCTGCGAGCACTGGTTTGTTAAAAAAAAAAAAAAAAGAAAGAAAAAAAAAAGGGGGGGGGGGGAGCTGGTATGCGGGGGTGTGGAGGGGGGACGCTACACCAAAGATGTGCTCTTCTTCTTTTGAGCATTAATTAAGACTGTAAATCACAGGCAACATGAAACAACTGTATTCGACGGAACATGGACAGTTCTGGAGTTCTGCTGTGCTCGTGCGATCAGTTTGAATACCTACACTGAAACTCTAATGGGGGAGCAAACTTCAAAGAGAAATTTTGGCATGAAGAAGCGGTCTGTAGGACCATTACAAGGATAAAGTTGTAAAATAGACTCCTCCGTGCAAACAGAGGTGGAATGAAAGTTTGAAAGGTTTATAGGAACTCGGGCTTCTTTCCCTTTCATGCACAAAGTCAGTCCCACATTAATTAATCTCATCCTGAAACAGGATTGTGTATTTACATTTTGAATAAAAAAGGAGGAAGAGGAGGATGACAGCAAAAAAAAAAAAATTACACTTCAAAAATTAAAGTCTCAGTTAATAGTCTTTAAAATTAATATTAATTCTCTAATAATCAGTGAGTGAGCTCTTTTGTCATACCATAAGGAATGGTGGGTCACGTTCCCAGGCTTACAGGATTTAAAGCCTAAATTTGTTATGATCAGGTAGTTTTATCTCTAGGAGAACATCAGTTTTAGAAATTCAGACAGTAATTCCTGCACAGCTCACATGTCCTAAATGAATGTGCTAAAGCTTGGTTTTAGGAAGCCATCTAATCTTGATTTAAAGGCATTAAGTAATAGAGAAACCCACCCCCCACGTTAGGTTGGTCACTCTGTTATTATTTATTTAAAATAAAATGTAATCTTTAAAACTCCACTTTATTTCTTTATGACTTCATCTAGTTTCAGTTTCTTGTTAACATAACTGTGCTGGGCTGCAGTGGAGCTGCTCTAGTGTAGCTGAGAAGATGATTTGCACCCATTGTAGAATATGGTCCATTTGTTCCTCATTTTACTTTGGTATAAAGCTACTGGATGCAAGTAACATCTTGATGGAAAATGGCCTGTCCTTAATAGTTAATTCACAAGCAACTTATCTCCCAGCATAACATATTTATGTAATTATAAGTAGACTTCTGTCCAACAACTTGTCCGGGATTCCTTAAAGCGGTTTTGTTCTGCCAAGTGTGGTTTGAGCTGTAATTCATAACGTGGGGGATTCCAGAATGGCTGATGAGGTTAATTTTCCTTCTTTTAGAATATGATACTGTAATTGAGATGCTCTCTTTAGATATGCAAGGTATTAAAAAAGGAATAAAATGTAAAGAATAACATAAAAAAAAATCTACAATCATTTATGTTTAGATTATAGGAATCAGGAACCCTGTTGGCAGCAAAAGTCCCCATGCTTGCCATAATCCTGTTTCTTCCCCTTATCTTACTGATTTTATGCTTTCAAAGGATAACCATCTGATGTCATGATACTATGCCGAAGACATTAATATATATACATTATTTTTGTATTTAAATATATTATAAATGTTTATGCAATAGGCAGGGAGAAGGAATTTGTTCTATTACAGGAGCGTGCATGCTAGAGAGCTCATGGAATGAGAATTTGAGTGCCTTAAAGTTAGGGTTCAGAGTACTTGGACTTGTTGTAACCTGCAGAAAGAGCCAATTTATCTGTATGCTACTTATGTTGTCAAGTAAAGTACTTGATGTAAAGCACAGTGTGTCCACTGCTTTACCACTCTACTAGTACTTCAGAATAGTACCTCTCCTTTCCTTAGTGACAGAAAAAAAAACCCCACGTGAACTGATCTTCTATTACCTTTAAGACAGCATCTTTTTTCTTAACTGGGAACCAGGATTGCACTGGCTTAGCATGTGATGCCTTTCAGAGGTACTCAGATGGTCTTGAAGAAGAAATGTGTGCTGTTTGCTAAAAGGGGTTGAACCAAAGCACAGTCATGTGTTTGAAAATGCTTACACTTGCATGTAAGGCTTATTCTTGAGTATCCAGATGTAAATAGTTTAAAGGGTGCACAGTCTTGAACTGTACCTATGCTGGGAAAAAAATTGTCCTGTCAAGAAGGCTGAGATAACAGTAGACACCTCTGTTATTTCTCCACCGATCTCTCTCCAACAAAAAAGGAAACAGCATAAATGAACACTGTATTAATAAGTACTTTTAGAAAATAATAAATAAATTCAATGTTATTACAGAAGCTCATATAAAAGGCACAATCTCAGCTTGCCTAAGTCAGTGCATTGCCACTGATTTCCGTGAACCTAAACAAGTCTTTCTTACACACAGCCAAAGTGGCTGCTTTCAGCTGCTAAGGAGACCATGTGCAGCCACCATGCAAAAGCATACTTTCGTTACTCAGGTGGCTTTCTGGCAATGCTGTGGATAGTCCAGATTGGCTGTGGCAAAATATGTGGTCACGGGAAAAAACGTGCATAAAAACTTCTGACCTGAAATGATTGGCAGAAGCAAAGGATCTGTCCCAGGCTCTTTAAAACAAGCGTACTATAACCTTGGTTCCCTAGTAGCCCTGGTATATTCCTGTCGATTCTTGGATCATCCAGGAAGAATACCTATCCATAGCCCAGGGACTTATGTCAATTCACAGATACTTTATAGGTACTGGAAGCAGGCAAATGTTTCTGAATGAGACGTGATAAACACAAGCAAGAACCAAGGAAAGTGATGGGTCTTCCACTTCTGGTTGACTTCAGATCAAGATCCAGTGCATTCCTGGGAAATACACTCCATGCAAATGAAGTGCATGGAATTACTAGCCAAGGGAAAAACAGTGGCTAGTGCTATGTAAATGAAGGGGCTTTCTGCCCATGCTGGCTGACGCTGCCAAGGCAGAACAGCTGAGCAAATGCCCTTCAGCTGCATTTGTTACCATGCGGTTGATGTTCCACAGTTATCTTGTGTCTGTCTATACGCACAGGTAAACGCTTTAAGTCTCATCTTTTGGCAAGCACATTTACTTGGAAGAGAGAATGCCCAGAATGAATTTTGTGACCTCCCTTTATCTCCAGCGTGATTCTGGGCAGGGAGCTGGGGTAGAGTATTTTTCACCCATCTTCACATGCCTGAATTTGAGTCTTGGAGCTCCCTTTACTGTCCATGGAGAAAAGCAGCAAACACTTCATACACATTAATCAATCTCTTTCAGACATGTACAGTGGAGAAGTTTACATTTAGTCAGATGTAACTGATATGTAGCATCAGACTTAAGGTGTCCGATGATGCTATCAAAAGATGGTGGAGATCAGTCTACACTGTTCTGTGCTCCCCAAAGAGTCAAAATACCTTTAACAATCAGTCTCTGAGCCTCTGGGTTATTGATGCTAACCTATTGGGCATAGGAACCCTACATGATGGAAGTCTACACTGGTAACTGGTAGGGATGGTTGACTCAACCAACACTCTTTTGGACAACTCCTGGGCACTGTTCAGGTGTTAAAGACAGACCAGGGTTCATTGCTGGTAGATGAATTGGCTGCAGCCATGTCACAGAGGCTAAAGGATCCTGGTAAGGTGTACATAGGCCCTTCTAGGTGAGTTTTTTGCAGTGCCATAGAATGGCTGCAGCCATGGCTGTAGCCTGTGTCCCTTTTCCTT
Organism: Megaceryle maxima; assembly: GCA_024605025.1. NCBI lineage: Eukaryota > Metazoa > Chordata > Aves > Coraciiformes > Cerylidae > Megaceryle > Megaceryle maxima. The sequence continues at coordinate 29,462 of JANHGN010018392.1, forward strand.
GTTTATTAAATCACAGCCATAGTGTTCCTTGCCTTGGAGTTGTTTATAAGCATTAACTTAGAGCTTGTGGAAGAGCACCCAGCCAGGATATTTTACAGCTGGAGCAGATCCTTGAGCCATTCTGCACAAGTGCTCGTATCTTCATCACTGAGGAAGACTGGGGTGGGGGAAGGCAAACATGTCTGCAGGTAGAAAGAGGGGGATGACGGCAACAGCTTTAAACCAGCACTGCTGACAGAAACTTCTTCAAATGACCCCCTGTTGACTTCACCTGCCAATCCATGATCATTTGCATAGTTCAGTATATTGGCTTCAGGGAGCCCCAGAACAAAGGCTTTCCTTAAAAAAAAGAAACTCAGACCTTACTCAGATAAAACTCCCACTCACGCCCCAGGGAGTTTTGGATGACGATGGATTACAGGATGGTGTCTCAGCCTTGCACTGTGTACCGCTTGTAGCTGCTTAGTTTTGTGGATGAGTAAGACTGTGCTCATTTAGAGGGAAACTTGGTTTCCGTTTGCTGGAAACTTTTTTTACCATACTTTTTGTAGGCTAGAGGTGGGGCTTTTGAGGAACCTACAGGTGAGGAGGGAGGGCATTCACCAGGAGGTGCCTTGGGTCAATTTGGAGAAGGAGAAAACTTTGAAGATCTTGTCAGACAAGCGGTGGCATCTGAGTTTGCGATAGTTAACATGAACTGAACCCAGGACAGTTGCCCATAGTCCCACCCACATGGGCCCCAAGGTTTCAGAGGCAAGGATTTAACTCAGCCCTGGTGGGACTGCTGTTAAGCCTGAGCTCAGCCTGTGAGTCTGTTCAGTGCTTGGGGATCCTGAGATGCTTTTTTTCCCCCCTCCTTACCTGGTGGGGCAGGTATGCTGCATCATGTCTTTAGTTCCTCTGATTCTGTGATTACTCATTGTTATTTTGTGTGGGCAAAGTAGGCAGATGTTACAATACCTTCCTCATCAGCATATCCTGCAGTTTCTATTTCCTTGCATAAAGCAGTAAAGCAGTCACTTCAGGGACAGAGAATTGGGCCTCATTTTGTCAGGTGGAAGGTGAGTAGTTAAAATCTAACTAGCAGTCTAACCCAGTGCCTGACAGGAACAGTCTTTGAAGACTATTAAGAAAATAAAAATTCCCTGCTCTGTCATATAATGGAAATGAGTATCCTTCAACAGCCATCCACTCTAATCTGTTAGCCAGCCCTTAGCAGCTTACCAAGCCTGTATTTAACCTATTTCCCTAATGGCAATTAAGAAATGTTTTCATTTCCCAGGGAGAGGATTGCCAATGAAATCCCCCTCTCCTCCCCAATCCCATCCTGTGGCTCTGCTCTCTCCCTTGCCTTCCCCACACCCCAGCTCCTTCTTCCTTAGCCCAAGGCATCCAAAGCATTCCCTGTGTGTTTGGGTAGCATGCAGTGAGGAAGAAATGATTAAGCAGCTGAATGTTTGAAATCCAGCTAAATGCACCGATTATTATCTGCTTAGGGCTTTCTTATCTCGAACTGTGTGGTGCTTAATGGCAGGCCCATTGTTTTCAGCTCAAAGGTATTAATGAAGGAATCAGGGCAGCAGGCTGATGTCATAGGTGGCTGAAAGGTGACTCGCTGTACTGATTTCCCTTACTCCACCCCTTCACAAGTCCCTTCCAAGTAGTTCAGGAGAAGGGTTAGTATTTTTAGAGTGGGAAGAAAAAAAAAAAAAAAAAAAGAAAAGGCAGCCAGGTTGCATTTGTGTGTCTGGTAAAAGGATTGCAGAGGCTCTTAAACATCCTGCTTAAAAGATGTACTCTCTTAGCTTCTGCTCTACTTTCTCACTTCATAAAGACTCTGAACTGCTGGCGCAGGTCTCAGTGTGAAAGCGGCCGGCCAGCCCTGGTTCACACCTGCCCTAGGCACTGTCCAGCAGACTACACTTTGTGTTCTGACCTATATCCAAGGTGAGGTTTCCACTCGGTGTTTTCGATGTGAAGAAAGAGCTGCGAGTAAGTAGCTGCCAGCAAGGGTTACGTCTTGAGGTGAATGCATATCCCCCCCAATGACACAGAACGTAAGGAAGTGCTGCTGTAGTCAAGTATCTATCAGTTGTACTTTTTGTCACTCTTCAAAGCTGAATTTTTTATTTTTTTTAATGTACATAGTTATTAAATGCAAAATGGTGTATGTTGTGTGAAGAGAGACTTTTCTCTTTGAACTAAGTTATTGTGAGTGTACTTGTTTTGCTACTACACAAGCTGGGAAGGAGGTGAAGATTCAGAGTAGATTAGATTTTGTTGTCTTTCTTTGTACCTTAATCATACATTGTTATTTCTGTAATTCTCTGACTGATTTAATCTGGCATTCCCTACTTTTTTATCAGAGACTTGAAAAACATGCTGCTTTCTTTGACTTAAAGTTTAGGAATTAGTAGTATTGCTCTACACTGTAGAACTTGGCATCACACTGTCTACAGAAATGATAAACACAAATAAAATTTCATCGAGGGGTTGTTTTTTTTTTTTTTTTTTTTACAGACCCAGGTAAGAATCTGAAGAAAGATGTGTTACCAGAAACTAATTTGTGGAGCTTTTGTCATTTATGGAACAATAAAAGAAAAATAGCTTTTAGATGGTGGTGTCATAAGGTAGCTGGTGAAAAGTTATTGTGTGCAGACATATCCAATCAGGTCTTAGACAACAATAAAAAAACCCTTTTGTTTTTTGTTTGGGTTTGTTGTAGGGGTTTCGGGGTTCTTTTTTGGTTTGGTTTGTTGGGGTTTTTTTGTTTGTTTGGTTAGGTTTTTTTGGTTGTTGTTTTTTGGTTTGTTTTTAATTTAATGAGACAGTCTTTCTGTAAAATAAATAATTTAATCAGAGTCTTTGTGGCTACAGTTAAAATTAATGGCTTTGCTGGCATGTGATTAGTACATTAATTTCTGTTTTACCCAAATGAATGAGTGAAGAGTTCACTCATTTTTCTTATTTTTGATTGCTTTTGTTTATTTTTCCCTGTTTCAGTTTAGTTTCGGTCTAGTGAACACGCAGTAGCTTTCACTGTTCACTGGAGTACTTGGTGCCTGTTGAAGGAGCTGTCGAAATAGTCCACTAGCAAAGGTTAGACCTCAGAGAAAGCAGAGGCAGAAAGAGACTGTCATTGAATACCCATACATGCTTCAAAGCCAGTTGCAGTCTGGATGAGTAAGATGTGCTTAACACCAAATCATCAAACACAGAAATGTTATCTTCAAATGTATTTGTGTGTGTGTGGTGGGATTTTTTTTTTAATGAGAAAACAAAAACAAAAACAAAAACAAAACCTTTCTACCACTAGATTTTTTTTTTCTTTTTAATTTATTTTTCGGGCCATTGGAAATGAAATCTGCTAGCTTTCTGAAGAGCAATCTGGTGAACTTTTTAAAAATGGTAGCTGAGGTGCACCAGAAGGGTTGAGTGAACTGACCGGCACTTCCAGTCCTGTCCTCTCCCGCCCCCCTCCCTGTTTCTGTAGGTTCAGCAGTAAAAACCTATTGAAATGTGAGATTACCAAACTGAAGCAATCAGTCTGAAATGATTAAGGAAGATGACTATTCTTTGCTTCAGATGACCAAAAGTCATCTTGTTCAGGGTTCATAATCTTCAAACTGCTATTTCACAACTGTTTCTCTCTTTGTAAGTTTGTATTTCCTGTTAAAATCTAAGAGTGCTTTACCTTGTGTGTGGGAACAACCACCAGTAGTTATAAGAAGTGGGATCTGTCTTTCCCCTAAAATTATGTTGAGATTTTTTTAAAGGAAAAAGTGTTTGTTTATTTCTTCAGTAATTTAGCAGATTACATGTCAAGCCCAGGGTGAAATTTTGTTTGCTGAACTTATCTTAAACCTCAGGAGGGGAGGAAGGTTCCGTTTAAAGGTCAAAGTGTTTTGGTATTTCAATTCAGTATATTTTTTACCTCTAAAGTTTTCCCTTACCCCACCCAAACCTAAGACCTTAGAAGCATTTAAGATGCCTTACACATGTTCATCTTGTATGGACATTTTGGAAACGACTCCACATTAAATCCCAGACTAGTTAAATATCCGTGCATGTACTCTCATCTGCTGTGTACAAGGGAAGAAATTCGGTGTTTGAGGTTAGGGGAGAATACTGGAGCGGACAAAATTCAGATGCTAATGATAATTAATTGATGTAGTGGCAAAGATAGGTGCACTGCCAGGTGCTTTACAGGCAGATAAGATCTGGTTTCTGCTTCAGTGAGTTCACAATCTGAGGCCCTGGTTTTGCAAATAGTTACGCACATGAGTTATGCCACTGAGTGCAGTGACACTGCTCATGTATGTGAAGTTACTCACCTGTAGTGAGAGCATGTCTGTGTACAGTTTCAACTACATTAGCTTTTCAATTGATTTCGGGGTGAGTCAGTAATTGTTTTGCGTGATAATTAAAGTTATTTAATAAGGTCTGCAAGTCGGAAGTTAAAACACAGGAGTCACATTTCCTTAAGGGAATTGAAAACTGATATTTTACTGGGTAGCTTTTTAGGATGCAAACAACTCATGTTAGATCTGGTGCTTTCATGTCACGCCAGCTTAAATTATGTCTATTTGCTTACAAATCACACAGGAGTGTTATTCCCCTTCCTGATTTGTCGTGATGCTGATCTTGGGGCTACATTAAGAGTGTTTCCAGTGAAATTACTTTCAAGGCTGGGAAAATTTAATCAGCAGAGGCCTTGGTAGCTGTAAATTTGTGGCAGCAGTCCCTAATTCATCTTGTAATTCTATGACAGGCTTTGAATTGCCCGTATTTGGCCAGGGATCACCTCAGTGGACAGTTAATGAAAGAGTAGAGGGAACTTGAAGGTCAGTCACATTGAATTCTTTTTTCTTCCTGGATGTGCCTTTTTTTTATTGCAACCTATCTTTCTTTGTATAATTTATTAAACAAAGCCCTTTTTTGTTTCCTGCAAAGGAAAATCTATCCTTCTTTAGTTATCTCCCTTCTTTCCTTGGTGCATTTATAAAATAGCCCCAAAGGTCTCAAAATAGGTGTTCTTGTTGAAATTCTAATCAGAATTACACTGTAGCCTATTTATGTTTCTTGTCTGAGTGGGGTCATGAGAATAAAACTGCAACAGATGCTGCAGCCAGGTATGGTTTCGAGTGATATTTGTACATCAGTATGTAAATCTTAATTTCAGTCCAATGAGAAGACTTTAGTTATTGGCTCAAGCTCAGAATAAATGAATTTGAACCTCAGAAAACCAGGAGACTGTAATCAAAATAGCACCAGAGAATGTATTTTGTTCTACTGGATTCAGACTAACCAGCGGAGAAGCTGGAATAGCTGGGGTTTTTTTTCTATTGAGACACTATAGTAAATGGGTGCTGCCATAGCAAAACACAGGGTTTTCTTCAGATGTGTACAGTATAATAGATATGTTGAAAGTAAAATGGAAAAAACAGAGGGTCATGAATTAAAAATTATAATGGCCTTTTCTTTTTCTTCTTTCGTCTTTCTTATTTAATAAAATAAGTGCCTTGTTAACACTATTTTCTCTTTTTCAAGATCTTTTCTTTCTTTAGAGGACATCAGCTTTATCTCTTGTTGTATCTCATTCACTCTCTCCCTCAGAGAACCCTGTGTCTTAACATTCTCCAGTTTATTGCTCCACCTTTTTTGCCTCCATTTTCTATCCTTGTTGTATTGTAGGTTTGGGGTTTTTTTAAATCTTCTTCATTTTGATTTCCATTCCAAATACACTGTCTTCCCACCCCAGGGTTCCCTTCCCCTGTTCAGAAAAAAAAAAATAAATTGTAGATCTCATCATCATTTGACACTTCAAGTGTTTTGAGTGACAGATCTGGCTTCAGAGGAGAAGGAAGTGTTGGTAGATAAGTAGTGGTTATTCAACACCTAAGCTTTTAGCATCCTTTCAGTCACAACAAGAAAGCTGCTACTTCCTCTCAGGTTGAATTCAAAATCCTTTTCAACTCTTGGGAAGCTTAATTTACTATTAAATTAAACCTATGAAGTAGGGAGAAACAGAAGATTAGAAGAGTAGGTAGAGAAGTCTACATTCTTCCTGGCATGCAAGGAAAAATGGAAAAAAAAATATGTAGAGGTGAGTACATGAAATTCAAACTAGCCATCAGTCACGCATTTTTATGGTTATCATCTAGTCAAGGATCCCTTTACTGTAAATACAGTACAATAAGCTTTTCTATTTGTGAACTCAGGATGACATGTCACTTTGTAATAGACTTCTGAAGCACATGTCCATTTGACTGGCTCTGATAAAGCAGCAGTCATTACTAGCTGCAGGTCCTGCTACTTAGCATGCACTAGATGTTCCTGCTCTGGCAGGGGGTTGCACTAGATGATCCTTCAAGGTCCCTTCCAACCCCTAACATTCTGTGATTCTGCAATTGTGTGACGTGCTTGTCTGGGATGGTGGGACATTGCCTGTGGAGGGTGGGTGTGACCGTGACCACTTGTCATTTACCAGCACCAGGGGATTTCCAGCTTCAGCAGTTTTGCAGATCACAAATATGGTATGGGAAGCAAGATGGTGCTTTCTAACTCGGTCGTGCTGTTTCGTCTGTGCAGACGAGAGGGTTTTGCCCATATTGAACTGTTTCAAAATGATGCCAACACAATCTCAGTGAAGTCCTGTGAAATAAAAATAGTCTTTATTCTTGCACAAACCCATGTGATGGACAAGGTGGCCTCTCACAGTGTTAACAACACTGCTTTCCTACACGTGTTGAGCTTCCAATATTTGTACAAGAAGCCATTCTGAAAAGGTTGATTGGAAGTGATCAGGATTGCTTTGCATCTCAGTTTTGTGTATTTCAGTTTAAATCAGAGTAAGTGGTTGCATCTGAAATGCTGGAGTTTGCAGTAACTGTGGAGTAAGAAAATTGCTTGAAGGAGGACATGAAAATCTTCTGTATATTTTTAGAAAGTTATTGTTAATTTAATATAACTGGGTGTCAAGCTGCAAAAACAATTGCTCATACCCTATGTGTTTATGTAAATGGTGTAAAAAATCCATTAACGACTGAAGAAATTTCTCATTTGAGCTAAGAAAAAATATTAGTGCCTTTCCCAAAAGGTTTTCTTTTCACGAGGTGTTCCTCTGTGGACCACTAATCAAGTCCATTCAGAAAAGTCTTAATTAATTTAATTAAAGTCTGTCAGATGAAACTGATTAGCCTGACATCCAGCCTGGTGGGAGGAAGGAGGCTGGTACACTTGTTGTAGCTGTGTTGAGGTGGGCTTGCTGTCTGCAGTCAGAGACATGTGGTTGCTGCAGTGATCAAAGCTGTCTTTCATTGTCATCAGAATAAATGTTATGGCTGCTCCAGGCAACCGATCCAGTTTCTTTTTGTTAGAAAATATTTTATACCTCCACAGCCCTGGCAGCTCAGGAGGGGGTGGTACATACCTGGCTCTGCATGTGATTGAAGGGGAGCACCAGGTGACCTTTCCTACCCTTCTGACAACAGGGATACAGATTAAACATTTTTCATCCCTTTGCTATCCTGTTTTAGCTGTTAACCATGACCACTGCCACAAGGGCAGGAGAGAGACAAGGACCACGTTGACCAGGGTGGCTGTGCATGTGGTTGGTGACCATGGGTATTTTTGCAGCCGAGCCTTCCGAGAAATGGTGTGTCCATATGGAGCATCTTCCTTTCAAGGACTGAACTGAGGTGGGAGCTGAGAAACTGCATCTTCTGCTATCTGGCTGTGCTTGTCCAAAATATGAGGAACTACCTCATCCATGTAGGCTTCTTAATCCTACAGCTGCTAATAACGATGTGTGGTTTCTATGGCAAACATCAGGGCAACCAATGCAATCTGTGTCTCTAGCCCTTTCCACTTCCCCTACCCCACACACGTACTTATGGAGCATCTCTCATCTTCAAAGCTTTTTTTATAAACACTTTTATCCTTCGTTATAGTGGGATGGATCCATCAAAAGGGTAATAGCTAGTAAATGCTTGGGTTTTTAGGCCCCAATCCTGCAGGCGCTTAGGCATATGTTTTAGCTTTATGTGCTGTAATTCAGGCTTCAGTGGAACCATTCACAGCGCATGAAGTTAAGCATATGTGTAAGTTAGGAACTGCAAAGATTAAACAGCATTCCTGTTTGCTACAAATCAAAAGGTAGATGAAAACGGTGACCCCAGCTACAGAGGAACAGCAGCTCCTGAAGGAAGAGCAGCAGCTGACAGGAAAGACTTGCCAACAGAAGACCCGGCAGTGACATTTTTGCTCCTGTGAGAAGGAACCGTCTGTCAAAACGGTAACGAGCCCGTTTCTCTGAGGGTGGAAGTCATCTGGGACACCCAGTTTCAGTTGCGTGGGCACACACATTCTGAAAGCATCTTTCTACAGTTTTAGCAGTATGTATCCAAGTTTGGTACTTGGGCTTGACCAAACTTTTTTTGCTAGTGAGATGATAGAGGTGCATGGTCTGAAGAAATAGAACATAAATTTAATCTGAAGGTATTTTTCCTGACTTGTAGCTTCCCAGTATTTCTAGCAGTGTCAGTTGAATTGATAAGGATATCCTTGAAACAGGCAAAGGTAGCTTTAGTTTGAACAGTGAGCTTGTGGTAAAAGGGGTATGTTTGGTCAGTTTAGGATCTTGCCACTGGAGAAGCATGATGTGTGGAATGATTCAGGGTGATAAGGACAGGGCAGACAAATATATAAGAAAATAATTCATTAGCCAATATAGTGGTCTTTTTTTTTTTTTTTTTAAGTAATATTTTACCTTCCATGCTATCTAAGCCTAAGCTTAGATGTGTAGATACTTTTTCCCTTACCCGACAAGGGCATCTTTGATTCTGGTCTTGTATTATCTCCATGCTGGCCCAAGAATCCACCCAAGATGAGACCTTTTTTAAAGGAAATGTATTACACCATGTCTGCGTGGTCTCTGCTGTTGCTGGCTAAACTCTAGAAGTTTCTTTGTAGTGGAGTACCAGAGCCCATCTTTATTTAATTCTTGCTTTTACCATGGGGTCCTTCCACTGGTATCCTCCTAGTTTCTCCATTATTTTTGTCTTCAGATAATACAAACTGAATTCTATTCAACTGTACTCTTTAAATTTGATTCTGCTCTAAATTTTATTTTATACTTCATCATCAGGTACCTAGCTTGAAAAACTTCAAGACTCCAGCCATGTCAATGAGAGTGAGTGGTTGGTTCAACACATGACTATAATGCATGTTTGTAGATATAAATGGACAACAAGAAGGAATTTTTACATAGGTATTTCTTAGTAGGATTTTATAAAATCTTTCTTTCCATAAAGCAACTGTACTAACTATATGTACTACTTGAATCAAAGTGATTTTAATTTTTGTTTTCTTTTTTTGGGGGGGGCGGGGGGAGTAGGCATCTTTTCCTTTCAGCTAGCCTACTATTTGTGAGGAAATAACACTGGACATTATTGATCTATTTTTTTCTTTTCTTCCTGGATCCTAGGTCACAGTTTAGGCCCTAGTTCAGCAAAGTACTTAAGAAGAGGCTTATCTTTAAGCACATGTTCAAGTCTCAGCGGAGTAAATGAGAATTAAGCAAATACTTAAGTACTTTACTGAATAGGGATAGAATTAAGCATGTAGTTGAATGTTTTGCTGAATCAGGGCCTTAAAATTAAAAATTAATCTTATTTGTGCTACAAAGATTGAAAAGCTAGGCACTAGATTTGGATCTTGAATTAATATAAACCAGGAACAGAGTAGCACCAACTGTTGCAAGAACAGTGCATAGGTGTAAAAATGGGGTAAAGCCGGGGTTGTTAAAACGGTGGGTAGGATATAGGAGAGCTATGTGTTCAGTTCCTGCATCTGTTTTAGATGAAATTACTGGAGATTGACAATCCCTTGTGCTTCAGTCCTGGTGCTGGTAAGCCCTGGCATGCATAAAAAGCGTTAATAGCTGCTGTGCTAAGTCTAAAGTTGCAGGAGAAGGGGCTTAATCTTTCTAAGCCTCAATACATACTTTATTTGTCCCGTGAAGTGAAGGTAATGCCACTTCCCTTCTTTCACTTTGTGTCTCCCTGCTCTATCTGATCACAAACTCTTTGAGGTGGTGAGGTTTCTTTCTACGCATTTACATGATGCCTGGCACGGTGTTCTTGCTTGTGGCTTCTAGATGGTTTAATAATAGAAGTCCATAATAATAAATCTTGTGCTTTAGGCTTGTTGAAATAATTTGTGTGACCTGACAGAGTATCACTGCAGCTAAAGTTTTTGTCAAGATTTAGGTTACTTCAGATTAATGGCAGCACTGAGTAGTTTTCTGGACAGCATGAATAACTTGTGAGACTCTAGAAAAAAAAAGATTTGAAGAAGCATGGTAACTTTGCGCTGTTGTTTTAGGAAGGCAGCTGCTGTTCTCAGCTTCTAGAGTTGAGCAAGTTGGGGGTGAATATAGGGGAATGTTGGAACGGACTGATTTAAGGGACGTTTGTTAAATCTGCAAACATCTAGTGCCCCAGAATTCCTTCCGAGCAGGTTTTGGTATTGGCAATAAGCATTTCAATTGTGTAAGCGAGGTATTTGACAGCCATCCTTTCTACAAAGGTGGAGCCCGTGCCCAAGGCTGGCTCAGCGCACACCGCGATGTTCTGGCCTGGGTAGTCAGCGTTACCCTTTAGCAATGGTTAGAGAAGACTGACTGACCCAAATGCTCGTCTTAAATGAAACTTCATTTAAGGATACCTTAACAAGTATGCATAGTGAGTGTAACATGATCTGCACGGGTGCAAGCTAATGGTTAACCGTCTCTGCTGAACCTGTGCTCCTTAAACAAACGCTATCAGTGTGGGATGAGTTGTCTTATTTCTGCAGACAGGCATAGTGCAGGTTGGAGACTACAGCTTTCTTCTTAGAAGACAGCAGGAGGGCTTTCACTTCCTGCTCAAACAAGGAAGGGAAGGAAGGCATCACGTTACTAGAGCTGCTATTTTCAAATAAGGATGGGAGGGACGAGAGTAGTGGGGTCTCTGAGTATGTCCTGAAGTTCATAGGGTGGCTGACCTCAACTCAGCTGTTACTTTGATTTTTTAACTGACTGCTGCCTGAACAGGTGCTTGATGCAGTATAAAGCTTCTCAGGATAGTTGGCGTAACTTTGCTTTCATGCTTTGAGAAAGGGGAGAGAAATAGGCAAGATCATGATTTACACAGGAGATTACTGCGTGGAGATACTCTGTATGGTGAACGAAGGGGCAAGATAGTGCTGAAACTTTGAGCTTTCTGTACAAGGCAAAAACCTAATAGATCAGGTGAGTCAAAACTCTGTGGATCTTGCTTATATACTGGGGGCTTTGAAAGCTGTGGAAATTGCTTGTCTTGAAGCATATGGGATAACAATCTTGTTTTCTGAACTTCTACCAAGGCAAAAAATTACATTTTATTTGTGGCGGAGATCTCTCGCCCAAGTACAGTTCTTGCAGTGATAACATTTACGTGGTCATCTGGGCTTATAAACAGGTTGAGTTAGTATCTTTCATCTGAACAGTTCTTGAACTGTCAGAAAAATTCTGGGTTTGGATGAATTGTAATTGTCTTGTTGTTTGTTTGTTTGTTTAAATGGCAAGCACGGATTCCTTCTATGCATTTGAGGTAAGAAAAATAGGCTTTGTTGAGCATAAGCAAACTCTTCATTCCGACAGGTAGCAACCCAGAACTGAGTTTGGAAGGCTCCAAAAGCATATCTAGAGCAAAACTAATGCATCTTGTTTTTTCACAGTTCTGGGTAGACTAATTTAGTATTTCATTTTTTTGACCGTGGCTAGTGGGAGATATATGAAGTCCTTCAGAAATTGTCTCTTTGTGATTTTTTTTTTGTTTTTTTCAGACTAACCTTTCTTCCCTTGATGAATTAAGTGACCTTACCTCTACAAACAAATGAGATTGTTAGCTTTGAAATAAAGTAATGGGTTTATAACTGTATAGCATCTACTGGTTACAATAGATGCCTCTGTTCAGGACAGAAGTTTAGAATTTGATGCATTTAAGGTATTTTTATTGACCAGATAAAAATTCTTTGTTAAAGCTTTGTTGGGCATTCAACTCCCTCTTTATTTAGGTATTCTTGCACTGGTGTAAGTGTATTTAATTCAATTAAGTTCCCTGTGACTTTGAGCGTTAAACACGTGACAAGAAACAAAATGATGAGAGAATGACAAGATAACTATTTCTCTTTAATTTTTGCGTTGCTTATTAGCAGTGTGCTTCATTTGACTTTGGCTGCACAAAAGCACTGTCAATTAAGTTAACAGTAAATGTAGCTGTCTAGTTAACATGTCATGAAGGCCTCTAGAGCACATAATGATTATTTTAAGAATCTTTCATTCACAAATAGAATACATAGCCATAAATCTTTTCTAGCGTAGTCTTTTAAAATTACCAGCGAACAACAAAACCTTAATTTATAATCTGAAGTTACTGTGTTAAAATATTTTTTCCTCACAGACTTATTCACATACGAGTATGGTTTGCTATAATAACTGAACCGGTTTATAATGGAGAATGAAGTGAAAGTGAAGATATTTTAAAGTGATCAATGAAATATTGACAGGCCTGAAAAGATGATTTTGTTTTGTGAATTCTCCGGTCACTCGTTTCTTAGGCAGGAAGATCACACTTGGACCATATTCTAATATTCCTATTAATTATTCTATTAACTGCAGAAAGTTGTAAGATTATAAATCAAAACTTTTGAAGTGAATCTGAAATTAGGATCTGGAAGGAGAGGCTGGTTTTGGACTCCATATTTGTTGAACAAAAATGCTATTTTGCTGGGAAATTCCTCTTCTACGCCTAGCAAAGTTATAAATATTTGTCTCCTTAATACCTTTTCAGATTAAAGTAATAAACTACTTTATGAATGCAAGTTTCAGGAGGGTTTATTTTACTAACAACCATTTTATAGAGACTTTATGAGTTCCAGTGCACCTCCAAATACTGATAGTGCTGAGGCTGGATGGAAAATTCAGACCAAATCTTGAACCTCCTCGTGTTGGTTCTACAGACCGTCTGGAGTCCAAAGGTTACGAACTGCTTGTAAACTATCTCCAGAATAAAAGCCTGTGTGCCAGGACATCAGTGCTGGTATTGTGTTCTCTATTCTTTTCCTAATTTGCAGTTTCTCCCCACCCAGCCCCCGTGGATTCTCAATGGCTTGTAGTGCTTCAGTCTGTTTAATTCCGTGAGGCCATGCTAATCCGTGTCAACTGAAAGCCTGTCCTGAGACCCCTAGATTTTTCAGTGATGTTAATTCGCTTAGTACTCCAAAACTGGGAGGGGGGGGAAGGAAGAAAAAAGTAGTTTTCAGTTGTCCACTGCTGAGGCACAGACAGTAAAACCCTGGAGATTGAGTACATAACTTTTAATGGTACTGATTTAACAGAACTATTTTCTTTAAGTACCATGTACAAACACGAGGTAACATGCAATTGTTTAGCAGGAAAGGGTCGCTTTTCAGCAGTTTTTTCTCTGTTGGGTCTGGCAAACTAAAGATTAAAATCTGTAATCAAAATACTCAGTACATGATTGACCCAGTGACTACTGAAGTCAACAGAAGTCTTCCTGTGGATACAAATTTAAGAATTTACTTTACTTAGCTCTGCAACGTGTACGTACTAAATCAAATAAGACCATTTATGTTCTTAAATGTGAGGCAGTAACACACTCCTCACCCTATAGGTTTCCCAGAGTGGGTGTGGACCCTTGTGGTGGGTGCTTGGAGGAGAATCTTCAAGCTTGAGTTAGGTGCTGAGGCTCTTCAGGTGGCTCACTGGGAGAAAACAGTGCTCAGGAGAGAACTCTCAGGAGTCAGCAAGCTCAACCACAAGCATCTTGAGTTCAGTTCAACACTGTGATTTGTGCATTTTTGCAAAGTGGAGGATGGGATGTAGTCTAACCCCACCTTGCCCCAATAAACTTAATTGCCTGTCTGTGCTTTGGATAGCCTTTGAGGATCTTTGCTAGATCTCTCAGGCAGAAGTACAAAATGGTAGATTTCCTCGATGTTATGCAAACAAACAAAAAAAATGGTTCTAAATGAGCATTTTTGCCTAAAGCCCTTTTTCAAATAAATACTTTTGCTAGAGGGACAGGGATTGATCACCTACAGCTTTCCACAGGCAAACACAGTATGAATTTTACTCCCAACTGTGATAAATTTACCTCTGTTTTAGTTCATTAAGAAAACTTTAGCAGGGAATTGCAATTTCGCCTCATTGTGTAACCATACCAAATAGTACTTAACTCCTTTGACTGGTTGTTTTTCAGACATAAAATTCCTAGTAAACGGATCTAATTAATATAAAATTTTTAAGAACCTGCACATTTTTTTCCCTGCATAAGCGTATGGGTTTTAGTTAGGAAGAGTGTGTAGAACCAGTGGTTCATCAAGGTGATCAATGGTCCAACAAAGGCAATTTACATGAGTCTTTAACTCTGAATTGATCCTCAGTGATCACCTTAAATTCGTCACTATTCACCAGAAATAGCAGGGATTTTTGTAAAATAGCTTTTACCAAAAGAAAAATCTTGTATCAACATTTTTTTAATGTGGTGGCATTTGCCACTCTAAATACCTTTCATAGCCAGCGGTGATCTTGATGATAAATCACTTTATGCAACTTCAAATGTTCTTAACTCTTAGCGACATAATCTCAAATTTAGTGCTACATATTTTCAAGAAACAGGCCTGCTGACTCTTAACCTGCAGGTCTGTTTTGTACAGCATGCAGCTTCCAGGTACTTGGTATCTCTTGTGCTGCATAACCCGTATCATGCACACAGCTATCTAATCTTGCTGCAGGTGAGAAGCTGTAATTTGTGGGGCTTCTTATTGAAATACAGAAAACCGATGCAGAAAGAACAGTGATTATGCTGCATTTGGCACCTAAAGTCTTCATTCTCTTTTATAAAACAGACAACGACAAAGGAATAATCTTCAGAGCTGTTAGAACGATGAGGGTTGCGTGGTGCTGGGGAGGCCAGCCCTGGGAAGGAGAGCTGCACGGGGCACCAGCGCCCCTCGCTCTCTGGGGGCTGAGCGTCCCCCCCGTGCTCACCCAGATCTGTTTGTCCAGTGATGCAAGAGTTTGCTAATTAAACAGTTCACAGTGGTGTTTGGGGCAGAACCTGTGGACATTTAACCAATTGAACAATTTATTGCTGTAATTGAAGGGGTTAGCTGGTGTTTATTAACTAGCCTTCCTGTCACGTTCGAATGGCTGGACTAACCCTTGGTCCCTGACTTGTTTTCAAGCTTCCCACCAGTGGTGTTGGCACTGCAGTTGTCACTCTTCAGACTGCTGCTTCAAGGCCAGAACTTCACTTATCTCCATTTTGCAAATTCAGTAGCATTATTGGGCTTTTTTTTTTTTAATTGCAGGAGCAAGTGTTTTATTACTATTACTGTCCTTTTAGAGCCAGAAGGAGATATTATCTTGGACAAAAAAACCCAAAACAATAATTGGGATAATCCAGAAATTTCAGCAAACTGCTTGCAGCTTGTAAATGTGTGTTAGGCTTTGTAATTTCAGTGTAGTACTAGTTTATTTTCCTTGTACAATCATGGTCACCTCTACTGTCTCCATAGTTGTTAAAGCAGGTTTGGATCTAGGGCAGAGGTGCCACTGCAGTGGCATGCAGCAGGGCTTCCAGTCAAACCACCGAGGGGCAAGAAGTTCAGGACACAAATCTATTCAGGGGAGCAATGAGTCCTGATGGTGATAACAGGCTGCTTCTCCCCCTCACCCACGAAGAACCCCCTAGAACTAGAACTAGTTGGCTGTTCTTAAAGTGAAGTTAGCAGGGATATTAATCTAGGCCTGACAGGTGTGAAAATGTGTTTCTTTGAGTCCCCTGAAAAGGCACCCTATCTTATCAACCATAGGAAGAGCTCAAAGCAATTGTGTCTATAAACTTGCAAGGTTTTCATTTGCTAGAACTGAACAGGCTGCTTCCATTAATTGTGTTTGAGTCAGAGGACATTAACTCCACAGAAAGGGATGGGAGGAAGTTCACTTAATATTAACATAATACTTGGTATTACTTCCATCAACAGGAATGGAAATGCTTGCTTCTGTCTTCATTTGGGTACGGGATGAAAGGGGAAGAGCTTTTAAAATACATATATATATATTCACCCCCTCCCCAGTTCAATCCTAGTGCAGTTTGATGATCTCCAGTTGTAATGTTTGCTACTTTTTTCATGTAGTTCTTCTTCATCCCACTAGGCACAGCATATAGCAGCGACTTTAAAAGCTGGTACCACCAAGGGTGGCATTCTCATCAGCTGTGCAGGTATTAAATGGTGCGAATGTAAAAATATGTGATGGATCTGCAGGACTTTTTTTAAGGAACTTGGGCTGGATACATCACTATTAGCTTAGCTTTTTTATGTCTGGTGTAAGTGGGCACAGCTCAGTGGAGCTGCACCGATTTATGTGTCCGAAGATCCTAAACTCAATCACCGGGCTTACTGCGGGTTACTGAAAGGGTTCTAGCTGAATCTGCAGATGGCTGCTTGTGCCAGTGGGCTTCAGGCTTGGAGCTAGACAAGGAAAGTTGTGTTTCCCATTTTAATTAAAAGGAGTGTTCACAATGTAAGACTAAAAGATGGATCTTACCCCAAAGAAATGCATCTGTTTTACATAAAGTAAATGCATTATGAGTGAGAAATTGCTTGAAGATGATTCTGATATTGAATATAGTGTGTGTTCATGGGCATGCAGATGGATGTATACTGATCAGTCAGCTAGAATTTTCTTCAAATGTGGAAAATACTCTTTTGTTTTATTCTGTATGTTCTGCTCTGAAAAAATGTATGCATAATGCTTTACTGGTTCATTCTTCTGGAGGTATCCAAATGTCTGGACCACTGTGATATTTCTTAGAAATATCTTAGAAGATTTCCTAGAAAAGCTGAGTCTAGAGGAGGTCTCCCTGGTCACTCAGCCCAGTCTCCTGATGCGAAAGGCAATTTCATAAGAAAATCTTTTCACTAGTGAACAAGGCCTATCTTACCAAGGCTAGGAACTTTTGCCTCACCACTGTGACAGAAAAGCCCCTCTCAGACTAAAGAACTTCTGGCCCCATCTCGCTCAGGTCAGTTTGGTTTTCCAGTGAAAATTTTCAGCTGAAAAAGAAAATCAAGAAATAGCTCCTCACCGTTTACCCCCAAACTTATTTATAGAACACAACCATATCCTTTCCCAACCTTGGCAAAGCCAGAAAGTAAGAGAGATCATGCTTGTGTTGCATAATGGAACAAGGTTCAGCGGCCTTCAAGAGTATGAGCAGTGATTGAGGTAGCCTTAGAAACAGTGTAGGTATGTCCCTCGACTTACATTTGTGTGCCTTTCTGAGCTGTAAGGTTTATTAACTGAGCTGCTAAAGCATCTGCAGTGCTCTCTTGATGCAACAATACCCCTCATGACACTACAGTCTTCCACAGTCAGCAGGCTCAGAGCTGGCTCTGCAGGCTTTGCAGCAGAGAATGCTGCATGGTGCAGATGTGCTTTTTTGGTGTCTTTTCTAAGAAAGGTTCTGCATTTTCTAACCTATTGCCATCTACATTGATCTTGATTCAACGCGTATGACCAGCATAGGAAGTGACACCCTCCTTCTGGAACAATAGCAAGGTTTGTAATTTCTTTGGAACCCGTTGCCCCTCTGTCAAGACATTTGAACTTTCCAGGTGTTTTATAGGTTTAGTATTCAATTCCTGATTGAGGAGGGCGAGGCAGCCTTTTTCTGGGTTCCCCTAGATAGTGCAAAACATGTAAGAGGAAAGAGGGTCTTGTGATTGAGCTGAAGGGCTGTGATTCAGGATGCGTGGGTTCAGCTCCTGTTCCTGCTGTCTGCTTTCAGTGAAACCTTGAGGAAGTCATCCAACCTCTTCCTCTCACGCAAAATCTCTGATTCTTTCTCTTTTCTATTGAACTGAGAGATTCTTTCACCAGCTTCACATTTGTATGCCTTCCCCACCACTGTTGTCCCATAACACAAGCTGGACAGGCTGTCTTCTCACATCTGGGGAGCAGGGTTCAGGTATGAGAGTTTTGGCATATGTTGTTAGAATGGAGAACGTGATCCCACACCCAAATCTGCTACTAGGACTTCTGCTTGCTTTTCCATCTTTTCCCCAGTTCTCTTACCCCCACTACCTCCTTTTCTCCCCTGTCCATCCTGAGCCACACAGAAATGGAGAGGAAAAGAAGGGCTAGCTTTTACCCTCCCCACCGTGAAGCCCAAATGTTATTATTGCTATCAGTTGTCTCTTAACCAGACATGGCATCAAGATCACTCAAACTGATGTCAGCTGAATACAAGTTACTCAGTTTTGCAAGTTGCTGACTAAAATTATTGGAATTACCTAATGCTAAATGATTTGTTATAGCTGGAAATTGGAGAGCCTCTGGTGTTTACACCATTGTTCATGGTGGAAGGGATAAGTCCTGCTGCTTCACCTCTTCACTCTTTTTATAGACAAAAAAGGTGCACAGCGAAGACATTTGTTCATACTTGCTTAACCTCAAATGGTTTGGACAGTTACTTTCCTCATACCTCAGTTATATTTTCATGCGTATTCAGAGTTTTCATTAGCAAGTTATTTTGTGGCTACCCAGAGTGCTGTTTAATAATTGCATAGAGCTGTTTCTCTCTTAGAAATATTTAAACTGTAATAATGCAGTAAAACTTGCCTTTGCTCAAGAGATACCCGAGTAGAAGAAATCAGTGATTAAAATAATGGCCAAATAAGCACCTATGTGGTATTTATTGATAGGAAGCTGCAGCTCTTTGCTGAATGTCTGGTAAGAAACAAGAGAAAGAATAATAGCTGCCAGTGTCCCAAGTTTGAAAAGTCAGAGGAAATGGCAGCAAGAAAAAGCAAATGAAGATGGATGAAACCCCAGGAGGGTGAAGGGAGATGTCCTCCATGCTGGATGGGGCTGGGCGGCTGACTCCTGGGTCACCTCAGCTGTTGCTTTTCAGAGCGGTGTTTTGAAAGGGCGCTGTTTGGGAGAAGTGCTTCCTGGCTGCCACCACCGCGCACCACTTGCAGATGCTGCCGGTGGGTCAGTGGGAGGTCACAGCCAGTTAACTCAACACCTCCAGCAAGGAGAAAGCTCTTGGGGATAAACTGCCTTACTGTCACTGTCTAACCCGCACTGAGAGAACTCGCAGATGCTTAACTTGCCCCCTTGCTTTGTCCCGAAGTGCGTTTTCTTGGCATCGTTAGCACTGACAACTAATACCTCTCCCCTCCTTCAGTGCAGTGGGTTCGGCATTGGTTTCTCCAGCCTGGTGGTTGGGTTTTCTCCTGGCAGATCACTCTTCCTGTGGCCAGGGCTGGGCTGCCCTCCAGTGCTTCACCAGCACCTCGGTGAAGCTGTCAGGGACTGAGCGAGACCTCAGGGTCTGCAGAGGCAGCAGCATCCCTCGCATGCTTGGGCGCCTCCAGAGCACTCGTGGGTGCTCCTGGGGCTTGCTGTGGGTGTTAGGGCACGCCCCACAGTCCCATGGGACCTGAAACAAGGCCAGCTCCCCATTGCCATGACACTCACAGCGCCATGGCACAGCGATAAAGGGAAGAGGCAGCTCTTACACCTCTGCCTGCACTGTCTTGTCAGTGGTGACATCAAGGGTGACATCAAGAGGGGATAGACTAAATCTGAAGGTGGATGGTGTTTGCTTATAAGATGTAATGTCTGAGTATGTTCAGCAAAGTACATTGAGTCCTGTAGCGCTCCAGAAGCAGAGCAGTTGCATTTAAATCACTATGTTTTGAAAAAGATTAAAGATGCAAATAAATGTCACGATTAGTGCAGAAGCCCATTTCCTATATATACAGGGAGGTACATGAGAAATCAGTGAGTTTTACACTGTTTCCATATTTTTGCTTCTGACAGCAGCTATCGAGCCCAGTTTACAGGCGAGTCTGGGTGCAGGCGCTCCCTGGTCATTAGTCCTCTGGGTGTGAGAATCAGTGGGGTTTTCTCGAGTATCCACACGGATTCTGGGCGAAAGCCTGGAAAAGGTAAAATGCTGAGGCAAGGGGATTGAACTCTGCAAAACCTCTGCAGGTTGCAGACTGCTCCATTCGTGTCCATAAAAGAATTTAGTAGGCATATATTTTATGTGTGTGGGTACATCAGTAGATGCGTAAAAGAACATACGCCTGTTTTCAATAAAAGTATTCCGTGATCTAAACATCTTAAAATTCTTGGGCTTCACATTTTCTCAGACAGACTTGTTCAGGGAAACAAAAGAGAGTGCTTGACAAGATTATGGTGTTGCTTCTATACATTTCCTTTATTCTTGTGGCTAAAAGGAAATTACAGTGTGTTGTTAAGTCAAAGTGTGGTCTGTGGAGCTGAACCAAGAAACCTTTAAATGGACTAAAATTCCCCTTCTGATAAAAGGGAAAACTACACAGCAGAGAGACAGGATATCTTTAATTTAAATGGTGGGTTTAGGTATATTAATTTGAGTTCAAAGCATCTTTCAAAGGGTATGATGCCCACATTTTTAATTTTACCTAATACTGAGCATCTGGTGTGGACTGGTTTGTGGTACTGAGAGCAAAAGGAAATACATTACTCATAGATGAAAGGAGTGAGGGGGAATCACTGTCCTGACTAAAAATAGCCTTTTTTCCACCAGTTAATATCAGCTGGAGGTTTGATTAAATAGTAATTGTCCAGAAAAAGACAATAATTGAGTGTGACTGTTTCCTTTCAGGGGCCAGGCGCAGGTGGTGAAAGTTAAGTATTGTCCTTCAGATAAGGTCCTGAAAGCAGTTTTCCTGGATGTCCACCGAACCCTTCTGCAAAACGTCCTTTCTGGGTGCTGAGCTGCAGACAGACAAAATCCAGGCCTTTTTTTGCAGGGCAGCAGCAGCTTTCGGGGATGCAGCACTGGAGGATTTTATGGCTGCATTGCAGATACTAGCTGGCTCACCTCTTTGGCTGGAACTCTAACCCAGAGGTGCAGAGATCAGAAGAGACAAATGTCTTGAATTACAAAATGAGGTTGACATCTATAAAAGTCAGAGCACATCTAGTAGGCAACATGTGTAATAAAACTATAACATTATATCTAACAGGGAGATTGGAAAGCTCTCTAAGAAAACCTCACAGCTTCCATTCAGATCTGCACGTTCAAAACTGAAATACCCCAGATTAATGCTTTTTGAGTTTCTTCCCTTCGTAATTTATTGATCTGAGTACCTATGTTCTTTTCCTAAAAATCAGTCTGCCTTTTTCTGCATGAGGCTAGTGATGATACTGGTAACAACTTTAAGTAGCTTTATTGGGGTGCATAGTGAAGAAACATATTCCTGTCAGGTTAACAATATTTTCCTCTATATTTCTGTAAGCTTATTCTCTCTGAATTACCCTTTTATGCCTTGTAATGTTAACACTTATCACTTGTCTGGGACTTTGCATATTGTGAATAGCTAAGAATTATTTAATTAACCTTTGCCGGTGTCCAATGAGCCAGGCAGCCATGAAAGAGCCAGGCAGGAAATGCTTTTTCTGCCCTGTGAAAGTTTTCAAATTACTACTTATTCTGTGTGGAACGGACTCAAAACTTTGGGGAGTTTTTTGCAGAGGAAAAGTGGAGGAGGAGAGAGCGTGAGAGACCAACTGGTTTGCTGCAGAATAGCCCAAAGCTACGGAGTGCTCCCTGGGAAAGGGGAAAGCTATCATTTCAGCCCTTTGTCCTTCTTGGTGAAGATTTGGGACTTTAGCCTTGTGCCTCCACATGCTGAATAAGGACAATGAGGGCTGGGCCAGAGTCAGGCCAGCTCTGCTGTGTGGCCTGGGGAGAAGCACTCAGGGAGGTGGTCACTGTAGCCTGATAGTGAGAGCAGCTCCCAAGAAAGCTTTGCTGGCTGTAGTTCAGACTGTCTTTTCTCTTGCGCTCCAGGTAAGTGGTCTCACTGCAAGGTGAGGCTGAGCTCTCATCCAGCTAGAAATATCACTCACTTCACAAGCAGCACACAAATTCTACCAGGAAGCCTGGGGTTTGGCCATTTAACATATTCCAGGGGAAACTGACCCCTTGGGTAAAGTAAGAGGTAGGTGCTTCAAAGCCACAGCAGAAATTGATACCATATTCAGTTTGAGAATTCGGATGTCTTGATTCTGTGGTTTAAACCACTAGACCACACTCTTTCTGAAATAGGTAGGAATATTTGCATTTTTATATAAGGAAACTGAGGCACGGAGAGGGTACAAGGCATGCCAGAAGCCACGTAAGGAGCCCGTGGCAGAGCTAAGAACAGAACCCAGGTTTCCTGATACCAGCACCTGTGATTCAGCAACAGCACGCTGCAAGGGCAGGACAGGAAGGAGCAAAGAGATAAAAATTTAATTTCTTCTGAAAGTGAAGACTCTTCTTGCTTCAGTTTGTGTTTTCTGTTATACCCAAAGCAAAGATAAAGTCAGATTCATGTAATTGAATTTTTATTTTCTTTAACAGTTGGGTTTAACAATGAATATTGCTTTGGCACCTACCTTGGGAAACTGCTGGCCTCCTGCTATTCACAGATTGGTAGGCTAAAGCAGGAGACTGCCCATTGAGAATATAATCCTGGACTGCAGGGGGGCACAGGGATGTCTTCACCTCTGGGAGGCAGCCTGTTGTTTAAAGTAACTAGAGCCCCAAACTCCTCATTTAGGTGCAGCACAGTGTGCAGAAAATTAATGTGAAGTTTAAAGAGGGGGAGAGCTGTCTTGACCTAATGAGAAGGGTGACAAGTTTGCTTGTGACAACTCTGTGTAGAATATATATAGGAAATTTTAAAGGGAAAATTA
Source organism: Megaceryle maxima (assembly GCA_024605025.1). Lineage (NCBI taxonomy): Eukaryota > Metazoa > Chordata > Aves > Coraciiformes > Cerylidae > Megaceryle > Megaceryle maxima. The sequence goes on from JANHGN010018392.1 coordinate 52,320, forward strand.
GCTATGAGGTTGGGAAAGCATCTATTTTCCTGTCTACTGTCATTGCAAATACAGTAGAAAAACAATACATTTCTCTCCACATTTATCAATGTGTTTTAATAGAAAAAAAAAAAAAAAATGGGGTCAGTAAGTCCTTTGAAAAGAGGTTGAAATGAAGGAAGATTGAGAGTTCATCGCTTCCATATTTTGAGCCTATGACTTCCAAAATCAAAGGCCTAGTAATCCTAATGGATTGACTTCCAAAATTCCTTGGATTTGTATTGCTGGACTTGTCTCTCTCCAGGGCTTAGCTGGATCCCTGCAGATAGATTTTCAGGTTTATATGCTGTAATTCCACTTAGTCCAGCTGTAAACTTGTGGTGGCTGAATTAATACATTATAGGAGGAAGAAAAAAAAAAAAAAAAAAAGAGGAAAAAAAAAAGAGAATATACCTACAAAACCCCTAGCTTGTATATCAAATCCTGAGGGGAGAAAACTGGGCATTTCAATTAGTTGGTTGTGTGGCCTGATTGAAGAACAACCCCGTGGCTAACAAAGCTTTGTCTGTAGTATCAGCTTGCTCCTCATCCACCAGGACAAATAGAGTGGTTGGTCATTAACGGGCTAGCCATCGGGTAGGGGTTTTGTTCTTAAATGGGGGCTTTGTCTTATCCCTGCTGTTTAAGCCCTCTCCAAGCACTCCTCACCTGTCATATCTGTCATACATTTAATTCATCACGCTCTCTGGTCAAAAGCTACACTGATAGTATCAAGAGAAGAGGAGGGGGCTTCTTATAACTTTAGCGATCAAAGGAGATTACCAAGCAAATAAGATTTTAATGAAGACGGCAGGTTTGGAAAGGAGAATTTACTGCATTGCGAATCACTCACACATAAAGGTTCATTTTAGCTGTGTAGTATTTGAGAGTGGAATCCCAAACCATTACAGAAAGAAGGATGGATACATGTGTTGGTTCGTGGTTTTAATTAAAAACACAGAAGGGGGTGGGGAAGAGCTCTTTTATTTCACGTATAAAGGCCCTATTTTATTCTGTAAATGTAGAAAGTAGAGCAGACTGCATTTAAGCACAAGTTTGTCCCAACGATGACAACTACATTGAACGATTTGCCATGGAACTGGCATTGTCAGGCCTCTGCTATTTGACCTAAGTTTCAAAATGTCAGTCACGGTACTGAGATATGCTTGGCCTCGCTGTAACCACTCCAGGCCATTCCCAGTTGCAGGATGCCCATGTTTCGAAGGAAGGCAGCCCTGTACCAGGAGAACAGGGAGCACCTGACACCTTTGCTTACAGGTTTGCACAGAAAAGCACATGCTGCCCCAAAAAACCAACCTACTACTACTAAACCTGCAGTCTTTCCGCAGAGGAATTATCCCATCTGGGGCTGACAGTCCAGAACTCTAACTCCGTTTTCTGATAAAGTGGAAACAACTGGTGGGGAATTACCTGTTGCAGCTCCTACTGCTCCTGGAGTACAGCAGTCAAGTGGTCCCCGTCCAGTCGTTTGGAGGTTTGGTTAGCAGTGAAGATGCCCTATTGGTAACATAAAGCAGTGCTTCAGCCACCAGCTCGCATCCGTGCAGTGTGTAGAGCCAAACCTGCCCTGTTAGCAGCAGAACCAGCGACTTTGTTTTTGCAGTTTTCTCTCATGATGAAAAGAAAGTCTCTGCAATCGATGCAGCCTTTGATAAAAGAAAGGGTAGTTGTATTATTAGCACGGATGTTAACTTTTTCACTTAAAAGACAGGGGGGATGTGGCTGCCCAGCTTTCTTTAAATTGAATTAAAAATGGGGGGTCCAGGAAGGAGATCACAAAACATGTCTGAGCTTGTCAGCCTTTGCAGGCTTGGGTGGAAAACTCCAGTTCTCACTTTCCGCTGAGTAATACTGAGAGCTCATTATTTGTGTGGTTTTCAACTTGGCTATGAATTATGAATGATTTATTTTAAAAGCGATCATCTATGGCCTGGCCCTTCAGCTATGAGGAGGTCCCTACAGCTGAGGAGTTTTACATTTAGTGAGGAGATGGGCCTCAACCTCCTTCTGATGTTGGAGACACTTTCTTGCATTTTCAGTTGTATTTCAGCCAGTATCCGTCCCTTTAGTTGCTCTTCTGTAGCCCCCAGGATCTCCTGATATGCAAGACACAATGAACTAGTTTTACTGAAAGAGAGATGAAAAATCACATGCTGTCATCTGCTGACATGAATTAACAGAACCAAAATCAGACCCAGATTTATTTGCAAGTGAAGACGGGATAATGATACAGCCAGCACCAGTTCAGAAACTCTGCTTGAACCTTGCTTTGAGTAAGCATGTCAACAAAGAGCTTCTAAACTGATTTGCTTGACTCAATACCGATAAAGCCCGTGTGTGAATAGGGCCTATATCTATCTGATTCTCTGACGAGACACTATGGCAGCAGCAGTAGCAGCTGCAGCAGAGCTCTCCTGGTGCTCACACCAGTTCAGTGGATGGGTGCTGGTGGCACTGGGAGTTTTTCTGCAAAACTCTGCCCTGTAAGCAGGGTTGGTATGTGTGCCAGATGCAAACGTTTGCATTTACCGTTGGTTTAAGGACCTCCATGCTTTTATTCTGCTGGAAAGTTTTGGGGTTTTTTTTCTGCTTGGTAAGTTAAGAGGGACAGAGGCTGCTTTACAAGGTTGGCTGCCTTACAAGGTCGTCTTTCCCTTCATGAATTAGAAACTCTGGGAAGGTGCATAGGTTACTTGAGGTATGGACCAACCATCTTGATTAACATGTTCTGGTTATAGATCTTAAGAAGTATTTGCAGGACCAGAGACTTATGTACTTATGTAAAGAAGTGTTTTTTAAAATAACATAAGTCCACATGACAGCATATAAAAGTCAAATGACAGACCAATTCATGGGTTATTGTTACAAAACTAACCCTTCAAATGAGCCCCTAAAATTCTCCGTGGTTGGAGTTTCACTTATGGAATTTACTTTTAAACCACTTTCTCCAAGTTTAAAACTGTCTACAGAAAACTTCAAAAACTTTTTTTTTTTTTCCCTTTCTTTTTTAAGGAAAAGAGAGAAAGAAAAATGGCATGTTTGGGTTTTGGGTTTTTTTCTGCATTAAGTGGAATGGTTTTGAAACATATCACCCCATACCTGACTGGTATTAAAGAAAAAAAAATTACCTTCAGAAACTGGGCATCAGTTTTCTTCAACAGAACAAAAGCCACTGTGCCAACACTTAGAAATGCAACACATCAACTGCTCTTATAGCTCATACTTTATTCTCAGCATCAAAGCTCTGGTGGGAGGGGGGGAGAAAAAAAACAGAGAGTGAGAGAGCGAAAGAGTCAAGCTCTTCAGAGCCTCTAATGACGCGTGCCAAACACGTGGAAGGTAAATCCCCTAATTCAGTCTATTCTTTCAGCATTCCCTGGCGGGCGGCCAAGCTAAATATTTCTGCCAGATAAAAAATGCACCCTTTTACACAGCACTTTCTTAACAGGATGGTTCTCCAGCTTTAGCTAAGGGGGCTTCTCTGGGGGAAAGCCAACATGTGTGTTCTCTTATCTATTTATTTATTTTATTAAAAAGGGGCTTTATGGGCTGTGATTGGATTAACTTAGTGAACCCTGGAGGAAGAGGAAAAACAAACTGGGAAGCTGGTTTAGCACCCCCACCTTTTTGTCATCTTCTTTTGGGATTTCCTGGCTGGCTGCCACCTTGAGCCTGTTGAATGTTCTTTAGATCAATCAATTAAAAAGGCTTTAATATTTGGGTGATTGGAACGCAACATATGGGCTGCTGGTGCGGATGTCATGTGGTGCGTGGAGTTAATTGAAATGATTAATAGAGGTGTTAGTTTCTTCAAGACTAATTGAAGAAAGAATATAATTGGAAGCATGGACTAACCATTATTGTTGATTTTTTTTTTTTTTTAACATGTTGTGTTCCTTAAACACTTTGACATGTTCATAAGCATGCAGATGGATTTTGTTTAGATTTCTTCAATGTGGTGATTTGCAAAATCATGTGTACTGTACGTCCAAAAGTCAAATCTAGTTTTAATGAAAGTTAATCTGAAAAAATATTTCCATGTGTCTTCTCAATTTCAGTAATCAGCACACACACTGAAATTCTGGTACCTTTTTGTCTTTAGATCCTCACTAGACTTAAACCAATTTACCCAGCCTCACTGTTATCTGTGGGGGTACAGCATCCATCCTCAGAAACTGGTCATGAGCCTCTGAAGGTCTGTTAGGGCACTCTTCTCTCTGTGCAGTGAGCTGTGATAATTTATGCTCTTCTGGTGTCCTAGCACACTGCAAACATGCCAGGTATTTCAAGGAAATAGCATCTTGATCATACTGCCTCACACCTTGTCAGCTTGACCATATTTCAAAGGGATCCAGTTACCTGTATATAGGAGTGGCAAAAGCTTGGCTTTAACAGTCAAAATTAAATGTGAAAGGAGAGAAATTCAGAGGATCTAATTGACATCAAACCTTTTGGCCTTTCCACCCTCTTTAATAATACATACTTTTTTTTTTTTTTCAGTAATAGTAGTAGTCTGTGAATTTTTACCAAAATTGTTAACCTATTGTAAAATACAAAACGAAAGACATGAACTGGCTTGCAGAAGACATCTGGCAGCAAGGAGGGGGTACAAAGGATGTGTGTCTGAAAGTCATCCTGCTGCAGAGGGTAGCTCTCAGGTTAGAAATGGGGAAACTGAGAAAACATGACAATTTCTCATCTGTAGTCAGCAAGCACAGGCTGGCCGCTCGAGCAGGGCGCAAGAAAGAGCAGCATCGTGTCCTGCTTGCTGCTGGGCTGTGGTTACCGGTGCCGTAGCAAACTTTCAGCTGGGGATTTCTTAAGACTGAAGATCATGGCTTAAATGACTTGTGAATATGCTAGAGGGCAAGCAGTTACCTTTGGGAGAAGGAAGTGGGGCAAGATGGTAAGGGAGTGTTGATCCAAGAGGTAAATCAGTTCAGATTTAGCACAGATATGCTACATTTCAAAGTACAGTATTTTCACACCAGCCTTCTTTTTGCCTGCTTTTGGTAAGAGAGGAAAAGCTTATGCATAATTTTAATGTTCTGGAAGAGAACTGTCTTTCTGGAAAGGACATACAGATTTTTCTCTACTGTTTTCCTTTGCACATGTGGTGTAGCTTATGTATTTGTGCAGCTTTTTCAGTAGTCAGAAAGTTTATTCTGCAGCCCAGAATAAACTGAAGAGAGAAGTGATAGATAAGTCTAGAGAGGGTTTGTTGTTGGCTTAGAAGAAAAGAGTATAGGATGGTTTTAATATTTTAGTGTCTTCCCACACAGATTTCCAGTGATGCTTTGAAGGCAACTGTGCGTCTGCAAAGACTTTGAGCCTCCCCGGAAGATGTGGCCTGTCTTGTGTACAGATCTGAGTGAAGCGTTTGTAGAAAGGAAGTGGTTGTCCTGTACTGGGGGCTGAGAGGAAGGGAAGACATTAGGTCTGATTGCAAGCTTCCCTTACTCCCCGTTGCCTGATTTGTGTGCACGTAGTGATAATAATTTTAAATGAGGGATATGCTGGGATAGACTGGTGCAAATTAATCTTTAATAAAAAGAAAAAGTAATAGTTTGGTGATGAGATTAGTTGCTTAAGGATCTGGTTTTATTGCAGCAAACTGCTGCAATTAGGTAGTCACTTGTTGATACTATTTTTTAAATCTTAACAGTAATGAAAAATAATAGCATCATTATTTTGTTGTCTCCATTGCCCTGTAGGATTAAGTGTATGAAAAGGAGCACTTAATGTAAACTTACTGGAACAGGAGCATCCTCTGTGTATCAGACTTTCCTATGGTGTATAATTAATACAATTCTGGTGCATTGGCCTGGGCTGCTGAAATTGGAATAGCAGGACAAGAAATGGGGTTTACATCTTTGCACGTGCTTTGTGTGTGATTTGTAGGTGATGGCAATATTCTCATTCTCATACAAAGGAGAATGTTCAATAACATCCCCCTAAAATTAATCTCAGGAAACTGATCTCTAGTGAAAGCAGGGCTGGGAGCATCACCTGTTGATAAAATAGACAGACCATTTGCATTAGGAGATCCACTTTTAGGTGTTCATAAATCCACTATGACAGCCCCCATGTCTTGGAGCAGAAGTTTGAATGACGGGTTCCGTGGCCCAGAGCAGGACAGCATATGTGGCAGGGGAAAGGTGGTGGCCGTTGTTGTCAGGGATGCTCAAATACCATCCCTCTGCTGGGAGCACTTCCCGGTTCCTGGATCTGCACACTTGTTTCACTTACAGAGGGTCTGTGTCAGAGCAAGACAAGGACACACACCAGTCCTGTCCCCACTTCCATTCCTGACTCCCAGACCGAGGAGAATTGTTTTTGAGCTAGAAGACAACCTAGATGACTGTCAGAGCAGCACCCCCAGAAGCTGTGGTAGGACATCATGATTTGCTTCAAGGACTGAATGCTCTTTGGTCTAGAACTGAGCACCTGAACTGAGAGCTGAAGAGTGCATGCTCAGTGCATGCTTACTGCAATCCATCCTGAGGCCACAGAGTCATCAAAAGGAGCTGTTTTTAATAGCCTATGGACAAGACCTGAACCTGTAGGGGATTATGAAGGAGAGACTGCGTCTGGAGATCAGCAGTGTGAGGGAGGAGGAAAACTGAGAGTAAGGTTGGTACAAGACTGAGGGATTTATCTTTATGGGTTATTGTAGATGAAGACAAGCAAGCTTGGTGTTAAAAGCGGGTGGGATGTAAGCCAGCTCTCATCCAAAAGCTGCCTGACTGCATTAGCACGGTGCTAAGCCCAAGCTAATATATCCGGCTTCTCACCAGGGCTTAATAGCTCAGGCTCAGTGCCATACTAACATAGTCACAGGACTTCCAGTTGGCTTGACACCATGTCTGCTCAACGTGTGAACTGAGCTCACCGCTACGTGCCTGCAGAGGAGCACCAGGAGATGACTGGAGACTTGACTACACCACACTGCTGTTCAGTCTAGGGGAGGCCAGGCGTGCTAGGCAGCAGAGACACATGGGGATGGAGAGTGTACCATGTGTGCTAAGATCAGAAGGGAAAAGAAGTGCAGTGTAGATGAGGAACCAGGAGGGACTGAAACTGGCTTGATGAGAAGACTTGGCACATGGAGCCTGGGTGAGAGAATACAAAATGGGAGTGACTGGAAAGGGAAACAAGAGGGGTCAGCAGGAACAAGGTGCTGGGCAAGGAAGCCAAAGAGAACTCTGAGACAACATCTGGAAGATGGGCCTCAGCCTCTCAGGAAGAGAGGAAAGAAGGAACAAGATCCACACCAAACCTGGCATGAAACCAAGATGCCTGAAAGCAGTCATTCCTTTGCTTCCAGCACATCACCTGGAGAAACCCACCAGCAGAAATGTCCTATGCCTTCCAGTGCTTGTGCTGACCTTAGCAAAAACAACTGTATGGTTGCTCTGAGGCAGGCCTGCTAGCTTCTCTCCAGAGGTCTGCCTGTGGCAGATCAGAGTATCTGCTGATGATCTGTGTGGGCATCTCTGCTTTTTCTATTTGCAGTTTCAAAAATGAGCACAAAACCTGTTGAAGAACATTACTAAAATTGCGGTCTCAAGTTCTCCAGAGTTTAGGTTGTTTGCCTAACCCAAATTTGATTGTCTTATGCATTATGATACAGTCTTTAATTACTCATTTAATTACTGTTACTTGCCTCATTCAGGCATCAGACAAGCTTGCTAGGGGAGATGAACTGGGGTGGTGTAACAAAATGTTATCTTGAAGACACCTCTTCCCCCCCACCTCATTCACTGCAGCGTAAGGGAGTAAAAGAGCCATGGCTGGAAGAAGTGTTGCTCTTCTCAGGGCAGGTGAGTTCTGCTCTGAGGAACGAGGTATTACTTCAGACCACGATTCTGAAAAAGTTTCATGCCAATTCACCTCAGTAAAGCCTTTTGCAGGAGGTCATTAATTTTGGCATCTTCCTGGGAGGCTGATGTGAAGCCCTGCAAAATACAGAGTCATCACAGATGCCAGGAAGAGAAACGTTTTGAACATAGAAAGTGATGCACCGTGCTGAGTGAATTGACTGCTCTACATACCAAAATTAATATACACTTTTGATGTTAATGTCATTGTGTCTCCATACACCTTCTGCAGAGCAAGAAGAGCAATAGTACCTTCATCAGCATATGGGGGAGGTATTGTGAAAATCAGATTAGTCATTATTTGATGTTTGTGAGGCATTCAAGCACTGCTGTTGTGATGAGCAAAGTGGAAAACTACATGACAAAATTGGTTTACCTTCCATTTGAATGGTCTGTGGAAAAAGCAAAGCATTGGGCCTCTCAAAGAGAAAGAAGAGGGAAAAAAATGGGGAAAATGGACTTTTTTTAGTAATCACGCTTCTTTCTAAACACTGAACAAGGAAGAGATCTGGCAGGGAACAAAAGATGGTGCATTGTATGCAAGGAGTGCAGAACTGAGTTTCTGTCTGCAATTCTACACCTGGCATCTCCTGCCATTTGAAAGTATGCCTGATTTTGCACCATAATCCTCTCAGTTACTGTAATTTTGGAGAGTTTGCCTCACTGCGAAGTGTGGCTTTTTATGGGAGGCTATTTGTCTTGCAAATCTGATGGTTTGCTGTAGGTTTTTACAGAACTTTGACTCAGCTTCAGGGAAGGAGGAATGAAGAAGCAGAAGAGTGAACTTCTGGAGGCTGAAACCCTCCTTTCCCTGCGTTTGAGCAATCTGTGCTCTTATGAAACCTTTCGAAATCTCATTTGCTGATGTCTTTCTGACCCCCAAAATTATTCTTGTGTAAATGTTGACACCCAGCATAGATGAAATCATTGACTTAGAAAAACATATTTAGCTTATCAGAAACTGCACGATTCCAACAATACACTACCAACATCAGCCCTTTCTCTTTCTTCTTTCT